>LBNU01025584.1:37241-52708 GCA_014162995.1 Artemisia annua | reverse complement strand
TTTGGAGAAAGATCACATAAATGCTGATAGATTTCATCCCAAGAGGGTGAGAAAATATAACTTCTTGTCGCTCCAGTTGTGTCAGATTCCTTCTAAAGTATCTCAGGATCTGGATGACAGTTTAAATATCTCAAGAGTTATGATCTTTCAAGCTCAGTTTGTTGTTTGTATGTTTCTGTTGTATTCTTGTTGTTGCATTACTTTTAATATTTGAACGATTGGCTTGAATTGCCTTTCCGTTTTACAGTTTTTAATATATGAACATGTCTTTCTTTAAAATGTTGTGATATGCCTAGTTTTGATTTATTTCCACACATTCATGTATGTAAATAAAGTTTGCTACAAGAATTGAATTTGATCACGAGCCTCTAGGTACTTGAGGCTTTTTCGCGTAGATAAGATGTTCTCATAAACTTATATATAGACCGGACCTAGCTTTCATCCATGGCCACGTATATGTCAGCAGACACCCCATTTTTTTGTATTTTCAACTTAAGGCTCAGTTCTGTTTGTTTGGTTTAATGCAGGTTCTCAATATCATGATATAAATGTTTCTTATACTCAAATTTGGGGTTGATTGACGTTATTTAGGGGAACATACAGAGTGGCAATTTGTGTCAAACTCAAAAAAATGGCTAAATGGGCGAAATTTTTAAAAGATTTGGGTACATTTGGCCCCTCCTTTTTTAATGGGCAATATATGCCATTTAGAAGTTAAAATGGCGTATGGGCACCATGTTTTTTCTCTTTATTAATTGTTTTAATGAAAAACTTATGGATATAGTATATTTAGTTACATACAATAAATGGGGTGTTACGTTGAGGATTTTTGTTGTTTGTTTTAGATCTTTTAAGCGATTCGATAAATGCGCCGTTTGTGCCCGTGACCATTTTAGCCCGCGACCGTCTTAGCCCGCGCCGTTTAGTCCATAAGGCCCGTTTTATGCCCGTAGCCCGTGCGCCGCCGCCGTTTTGCCACCTCTAGAACATACTGCAGATTCTTTTAGCCAATATGTGAACATTAGCATATTACTTTTTTCGGATGTTGACTTATAAGGCCAAATCTGTAATACTTCTTATTCTAATTTGCATGCTTTGGTTTGGTTGTGTTTTAAAATAGATTCTGGCTATAGCTATAATCCGTTTTTAGTGTTTGGATAACAAAATTTGCATATGGTTATATGACTCTTTGGAAAATCACTCTTCATGGTTTACGACTCCCTCAGCTTGTGCAATGCCCTTCCTTCTATCAAATTGATTTTGGGAGGAATCAACATTCGACCCTGAGGGAACGGCCTGAGAAACGCCAACACTTGAAGAAGGATCAACATTGGTCTATTCTCTGAAACCATGACTTGAACACTTGACTGCTGGATGTGAACATCCGGTTTAACAACATGCCGATTAACCACGTGAACGATAGGTCGATCCTACACTTCGTTGTTCAACTGAACATCAGGACGACCTCCAGCCTCAGCACTTCCACTGGCAACATTGGCATCAGGATCCTGCAAATGAATGACTGGTTCACTAGTAACAGCCAAAAACTCATCGTCATTATGCGTCATATATTCATCAATACCCCAACAAGAAGGGAACATCGTCATGGAAGAAGCTACAGAGGAAGAGCAAGAGCAAACAGAGTACATCACACCCGAATTCATTGCTAAAGTTCAGAGAGATGAGGAAATCAAGAGGAAAGCTAAGGAAGAGACGGATAGACTGCTTCGTGGACTCGATCAAGATGAAGACCTCATTGACACTGATCAATATATCAACAGTCCTCCGCACTCATCCTCAAATAATCCCCCAACTCCAAAAGAAACACCTCCAAGGGATCCCTCACCTCCTCCATCAGAACCCGAGCACAAGTCATCTTCATCATCATAATCACATCACTCACCACCACCACCAGCAAAGAAAACAACCAAAGGCAAATCAGACAAAAAGAAGAAGGGAGGCAAAGCAGCTTTGACAACATCAAAGCGGATCAAGAAAGCTCTTGATTTAGCAAAGAAGAAAAAGAAGGAGACGCAACAGCCAACTGGAGATCTTCATGACCAAGTACAACTGCTCTCACAACAGGTCAAAACCTTGACTTCACAAGTCAAAGATCTTTAGGATGCGAGTGAACTTGTCAACAAAGCTCTACATGCCGACATGGACGGGATGATCAAAGAGTACACAACAGAATATCTCAATGACAATCTCGCTGCAATAACTGAACCGGTTGTGTCTGCGCTTATTGAGCCGATTCGTTCTAAGTTGAATACCAGGATTAAGCACAACATTGAAAGAATGCTTGAGTCAACTCCATTTTACCTTCGCACTAATAGGGATCCTCCACCACCGGAAGATCTATCTACTGAACAACTACAAACACTGTTAGCTGTCAAGCTTAGAAACAAGGAGGATAAGACACCTGAAGAATCAACGATGTTCGAGGCACTTCAAGCCATTGCCTCAAAAGAATCTTGCAAGGAAGCTGCCGGTAAACACAAACGACAAAGAAAAGATGATGATCCTGACTCAGATCTAAAAAGCAAGAAGTCAAAGAAGTCAGAAGCACCATCTTCATCACAGCAGCCTCACAAGACTTCTAAGGCTCCTCCTTCCAAACAAAGAGCTCCTGCATCTGGATCCGGACCAACACAATCAGAGGCACCATTCATACTTCAACCGTTTGATACTCAGGAAGAACCAGAAACAACAATACCCGAATCAGAAATTCCTGAATTTCAAACCGGTCCATCGTCTCCAAAAGAGAAGAAGAAGTCATCAAAGTCAAAGAAGCAGAAGAAAAAGACTCCTCAATTCTCATGGCTAAATGTGGACGAAGACCGTGACTCTGATTGGCTAACAACAATGATCAAAGCACAATCACCGCTTGAGACCGACGAACCATTACCGGGTAATACTTTGCAGATGACTTAGAGTATTATGTCAGGTTTACAAGTTGAAAGGTTGTCGATGACTGAACTGAAGCGGATCAATCGTGAAGCCATGGACTTTCTCAAGAAGAGATCAGGGAACAAGGTAGAATTTGATTACCACATGGAGAACATAGCCTGTGCTTTATCTGGCTCGTTCGACTGGCTTAACCCTGAATCGAATGTCGATACTGAAACGAAGAAACCTTACTTCACAGACTGGACAAAACCACTACCTCTACTTGGGTTTCCTGAAAAACCTAAGATCCCCTACCGACGCTTCTTCAACAATGACTACCAATACCTTCAGCATGCACACGAGACCTCCAAAGAACGATATGCATCCTCACTCACACTTTCAATTCCAGCCGCCCGATATGAATTACCAGACATTGAAGAGCACGCACCAATCTACTGCAAAACAGTTGTCCAATACAACAGGGACGCTCTTCTAGGTATTCAACACTGGCCGGAAAAACGAAAGCTTGGCTACACTCACCGACTACATCTCAAGTCCAGTGAGAATGTGAAGCAACCGCTTCGTATCGTTGCCATACTGGAGATCGTGGAAGAAAAGAAATTCAACTACGCCTTCATGAAAGAAATAATCATCAAGAGAACAGACGAGAAGAAGTACAAGTTTTGTGAAGCAGACTTCCCAGATTTGAACCTGAATGACATTGAAGATATGTATCTACAGAAAGTTCAAGGAAAGATGCTCAACTTTGAACAAGACACATAGTACAACTTCATCGCATCTCTCCTACTTCACATCAGACGATTAATTGTTCAAGAAAGAGTGGAAGATCTTCAGCTGGGAGTGGAAAGTTATCAGAACACCATCAACCTTACTGCACCACAACTCTTGATTCCTGAAATCACCGGGATGTCACAATACTCTCTTGTACAACAACCGGCATTTGGAGTCATCTACCTCAACAGCAAGAATTTGCTTCGTTTCATGAGGTTCGATGAGATTCGAAGTTTTGTGATGTCACACTTCAACGAGTTCGTAATGGGTTAGCAGAAAGATTGGAGGATGAAAAGAAGAGGCTGAAAGAGGGAAGAGCAACGAGGTGGAAAGATAATGGACGCAGAATGATCAGAAACTTTGTCCATACGATTGAAGAAAGGCTATATCGACGACAACAGATCAGAAGGTTGGAATGCTATATCGGTGTTCGACCATCATTTCCGGTCTTGACATTTCGCCGACCTGATCCAAAGTTCACATTCTTCGATGCTTAGCTCAGCTCCCATACTTCTGGTACAAAAAATTTCAATATGTTTATAATATTGTTTGATTTGTAATTACTAAGACTTGTGCACACATAACAGTGTAAAACCCGCACTTTGTAATGAAAGGACCCTATGGTGCGCTTCAGTGCCACAATCCTAATATAAGGAGCGAAAGCTTCTTACTTTTGAGTAGATTTAATCAAACCTTTCAGTATTTTTCAAATCTGCTCAAAAGACAAGTATTACACCTCAATAAGTAATCACTTGTTGAGGGGGAGTACTTGATACAAAACATCATTCTTAAATCTTCAAATCTTGTTGATCTCTCCCCATAAGACTCAAAAAGGCATATTTTAATCAAAACCATTTACAAAAACAACATTTAATATGCTATTTTTGAGGGGGAGAAAAAGAAATTGATTAAAATATGATGTCTAATAGTCTTATCTCGCACGAGCTCGACTCAGAATTGACCCACGAATTAACGAAACAAAAAATGTCTGAATTCAAAAGGATTTATCCAAGTAGAAAGTACCGTTTCGAGAAATTCTTTATAGTTGTTTACTTTGACGGGTCTAACTTCCTTTTAGCAATGTTAACAACATCAAGTTAGTTATTAGGGCCAGTTATCACCTAAAAGATGATAATGCATCCCTTTAACTAAGCAACGTAAACGTGTCCCTCGGGTACATGACTATTAAGAGTGGATCAATTCTAAAAGTGCCAACTCTTTCCTCATATGCAAATTTCTGAAAATAATCACGAGCATATGTTGAGGGGGAGTATTTCATATAAAATCCAAAACCTCAAAGTGTTAACAAAAAGTTTTACACTCTTACACACTTTGAGAGATTTTCAATGATTTGGTTTAAAGGCATCAATAGGATAGTCATGGAGTTATAAGGTGACTAAGGATAGGAAAAAACGTCCTATGATCCGCCTAAACCGGAGGGATCTACCCAAGGACATCACCAATAGTTAGTAATTAGAAGTCCTTAGGTATGATATAACAAAAGGAGAAAAGAATGAAAGGAGAAAGAAGGGGTTGAAGAATTAAAAAGAAAATGAATGAAAAGGGTGAAAAGAAATATCCCTCCATTTTATCAACCATAGGTCAGACACCGGGTTCAATTCATATGCTACTGGTGTTGATACAAAAGTTGGGCGTTCCTTGTTGGGTTCCTTCCTTCGTATCAATTACTTGATATTGCTTGAGACCTGCGCACCAAGAAAGAAACAAACACCGTTAGGCTTATCGAGGGATTGTCTCCCCCGATTATCCTCCGGCGTGAGAGTAAGTAATCGTAGTTTTAGGTTTGTGAGAAGAGTTAGGATCGCTTTGTAAATCGTACCTCTGCGAGGGTTAGGGTTCCCTCTATTTATAGGCATGTAACCGATAAGGTTACTTGTTCCTTACTCTACGGCGTATCCGCCGATATCGGATATCGCTAGTGAATATCTTCGTTGTTTAGAAGATATCCCTTTATCCGGTCCATAAATACGTTTTGGACTTGGGCCTTATGGGCCAAAGCCATCCAGTTGGTAGTCCAACTGTCATGAATCTGGGCCACGCGTAGCGGGCTTAAATATTAGTATTGTTTACTAATCGGGTCCGTGACCCGGTGTAGACTATACGTCATCATGTCCCCCCAGTCTAGTGTGCGCACGACAAAGAGTGCGGATGCTAGACTAACAATGCTCAAATTATTCCCGACTCGTGCGCGGGAAGAATTCAAGTCGTTTGCCGCCAAAAGGGAAGTTCAATGAATCTAGTTGAAAAGGTTTAAATCCCTCACCTCGGGAAACGGAAACACTATCCACGTGTGTCATACCGTTTCAAACCCCAGCCACATATTCTGAGTTAGTGGAATCCATGTGTCAGTCATCGGTGGTGAGTGAGAAACATATAAGTACCACTGCATTTTTACCGTGTTATTCACCGTGAAAAGTGCAAGTATCTCTCAAAAAATACTAAAAACTCCGCCGCAACCCTAGTTTTCTAAACCAAGGTAACCTGCGCCCACGCTTGAAAATGGTTATTCAATTGGAAGATTGCTACTCCAATATGACCGCGGATGAACTGCAACAGTTCTCCACGGATTACTATATTCCGTTGGATTTGAACCCGGTGGTGCCAGATCCAGAAGATACCATAGAGGACTACCCCGTAGGGAAGGTGGGTGTATACATGCGATTTTTTGAATGGGCGAATCATCGCGTGCCCATCACCGTATTCCTGAGGGATATCCTCGTATATTATAGCATTCCCATTTCCCAGTTGCACCCCCTAGGCGTTGGGAAAATATCCAATTTCGGGTCAATTGCCGTTTATTGGCGATTCCTCCCACCCTCCACCTTTTCCGTGCGTTCTATCGCACATCGTGGTTAAATGGGTGGATAACTTTCACGAAGCGCTTAGGCGCGCTTCAGTGTTAATTAAACTTTCTCAAATTTCAACATTCTAGTTAACGGACTTTGAAATATCTCATTACCATCATTATAACTTGTTGGAACTGGTAAATATAAGCAACTAGACAATAGACCCGTGGGTTTCGCGGGTGGCAATAAAATGAGAATTGATACTCACACCACATCTTTTGATGCATGCACCACAAAAATTTGTGCATTACAGTTTGTACGGTACAAACTGTAATGCACAAATTTTTGTGGTGCATGCATCAAAAGATGTGGTGTAATTATCACCCCCAATAAAATATTGTACTAAAGCTATGATAAAGCATGTTATGATAGAAAAAGAAAATGGAGTTTAAAGTGCTTCTAAGTGTTAAATTATGTATATGTTAAAAACGTGTGTTAGGGGGATACTTATAGGTTAGTGTCACCTTTTTTAAAACCATTTTTATTATCTATGAAGAGAAAAAGATGGTTTTTTTTACCGTTTTTATGTTTCAGATTTTTTATCTGACTTATCAAATTTTATATTTTTTGTTGTTTCGTACTTTCAGTTTTAGTATTATAGTCAAAAAAAAAAAAAAAAAAAAAAAAAAAAAAAAAAAAAAAAAAAAAAAAAAAAAAAAAAAAAAAAAAAAAAAAAAAAAAGTGCCAATGTCTAAAGGGTGTGTTTTGGGAGGGGCTTATATGGGGCTTAAATTTCAAAAATAAGCCCCAGCTCAAAAATAAGCTTTATCCCTGAAAATGAGGCTAAAATTTTTAGACGAAACTTCTAATATGTTAAATTACTCAATTAACCACAAAAATATCTAATATATGAATATATTAATTTAATTATATGTCCTTTTTAGTAATTTTACACTAATAAGCTCCAACTTAAACTAATTTGCCAAGCAAGTTTATGAAAATAAAATTTTTAGTTTCGGCGTATAATATAAGCCCTAGCACAAACCCCAACCCCGGCCTATTTTGCCAAACATACACTTAAGGGTATATGTATAACCTTGACCATGTTAAAATAGGAAGCAAGCATGCATAACTATAAGACCGTGAAATTACAAATTAAAAAAGCATTATATGAATGATTAAAACCCTCATCACAAAATCATCTAATAATGACAACAATCACACATATAAACTAAGACAAAATCATTATATAGATGATCCAATATAGAAAATTTGTCCCATGTTAAATCGTTCTTTGAACCTCTGTTACCTTATATGTTGGTAAAATTCCAAACATGAAAAATAACTTCCCAAGAATCCGAGCTACCATGGTTTTACCTGCTACACAAGTAGGTCAGTATGAGACATGGCAATTCAACCCCCAATATATGGAAACAGAATAATAAGGTTCTAATTTCAATTTACATGGATATGATTCAATAAGGTTCTACGCTATTGATAATGGCTCAAATGTACAAAACGAGTTTTTCCTTACTCACGCGTTGTTGGGAGACTGTCATGTCGATCTTTAGAATTGTTCACTTAAAATTAGTCGTGCTTAAAAGTTTAATACATAAGTGCATTTGCAACATTTTTTATGACTTGTGCTCACTTTCTATACAATTCTAACCTAAATACATACATTGTTAAGAAATATATAGTTAGCATTTAGTTACAGAAGATTAAGTTGGTTTTCTGGCAAAACACATTTACAACAAATACGACTACAAAGCTTAGACTTGTTCGAGTTTTGCTTTGCTAGTCCAGCAGTGCAATGTATGTAAGCTATTCCACCATTTCGGTTAACAGCTTTGCGCAATTTGCTCACCACAGCTGGAAGGCGCATATCCGCAATTCAGTATCATCAAAGTCTTTGTTCCCCTAGCATTTATGATCAAACTTATATCAGGTGTGACTATGTAATTCATGCATACAAAAACACGCTAACCAATCAAGAAATATCGGTTACCTTATTTGAGCACGTAAGTGTTGAATATCATCGAATGTGCTAACATGGTCACGAATGGCATTGACATCCACACTAAAATGTCTGTAGAAAAGGTTGAATAGAAAACAGGAAATGCACCTCATGAGTTAACTGGGGAGGTAATTGATATAAAATATATAACTTACTAATTCTTATAAGTAACATTTCGACAAAAGGCGAATTACAATAAAAGTGTGTGCAAATTCAAATCTCCAGAATTTAAAGTATTCACAATTGATGGAAACCCTAATTTGAGAAGGCATGAATTCAAATGAAACAAACTAGTTAAACTACGAAATTTCAAAGGATATAGCTTTGTGGCTATAATCTAAGGTAAAAAAAATAAATAAATAAATTCCAAGAAGAAATTAAAGTTAATACTATAGAAACTTTCAAATGACTAATAAATACCATGGCAGATTGTTCGGGCCGACGGTGTTTGATGTAGTACGTGCTCTAAGCCGAGCAATAATAAGATCAACCATATAGCTACAATGACAAACAAAAAAAGATTAGAAACAAATAAAAAAACTTTTAAAACACACAAAAGGAATATAAATACTTACTTTCGCACTCCCTCGTTCAGATTTCCCCGTCGGTTTAAGATGATTGTCAAGGAATTGATAGCATTGGTTAAATGGAGTACAACATCTCGGACCGCAACTCCACCATTTTTGATGTTTACTGTGTGCGGCGGCTGCGCTATTTTTATGTGGAAGTAGAAAAGACTAGGGTTTTATGGGATTTTATACATTGTAGAGAATTAGGGGGAGGGGGCGGTTGGTCGAGGGAGAATAAAAGATTTATGCTTCCGCACACAGTAACCATAAAAAAGTCGATGTTGAATGTTCAGACCACTCCTTTGACGGTGGAGTTGTGGTCCGAGATGTTGTACTCCGTTTAACCAATGATTCAACTGCTATCAATTCCTTGACAACTATCTTAAACCAACGGGGAAATCTGAACGAGGGAGTGTGAAAGTAAGTTTTGATATTCCTGTTGTGTGTTTTAAAGTTGTTTATGTGTTTCCAATCTTTTTTTGTTTGTCATTGTAGCTCTATGGTTGATCTTATTACTGCTCGGCTTAGAGCACGTACCGCACCAAACACCGTCAGCCCGAACAATCCGACATGGTAATTATTAGTCATTTGAAAGTCTCTAATGTGTGTTCACTTTAATTCGTAATCAACATTTGGTTACTTTTATTTTTAATTTATAACATTTGGTAGCGTTTGGTAGTGGATTTAATGATGAAGATGGGAAGATTTAACATGATCTTCAAAAAAAAATTAAGTTAAAGTTTTTGTTTAAATATATATATTTTTTATCTAACTATCTTATAAAGCATTTAGGCCTACTAAATATAGAAATACTTAAAATTAAGCATTACAATCATCAAAGCTACATGTACAACTAATTTAAACACACTAATGACATTAAACTTAAAATGGTAATTTAAACACACTAATGGCATTAAATATCTTAAAATTAAGTAATTCAACTAACAAAGCAATATGTACAAGTAAATTAAACACAATTTTGAAACATTAAATATATCTTAAACTTAATTTCCTAACATTAAACACATTAAATATCAAAAGTCTTAAAATTAAGACATACAACATATAAAGCACTTGGTACAAATCAATTCACTTAAAATTAAGAATAAAACATTAAACACTAATTAATATTATTTTTAAAGCACCCCTATAATAAAAAATACATGTTATAATACACATTGTACAAACAAATAAAACACACAAAGCTTTATATAATTTACATGCTACTAAGTTGATGGTACATATGATTTTGAAAACCGGACCGGACCAATGGGCCCAACCGGACCGGACCAATGGGCTCAACCGGACTGGACCAACGAGTTCAACTGGAACCTGAAGTTGCCATTGGTTCGGCTAGCCAGTAAAAGCCGTTCAATAACGAAAAGGAGGAGGACCGTCGGAATCGGTAAAAATGGGCGAATTGGGTTGGATTGGGATCGTGTTTTTCTCCGGTTAATGAGTTCACCATTGTTATTTTGTTGGCGTCTAAACTTTAATCACATGGTACCCGCCGCTGCAACGCGCGGGTACCTTGCTAGTGTATTTTTAGACATCTGTACTAATTTCATTGTTTGCTTTATGTCAAAACAACAATTAATGTTTGTACCATAAGAGGGTAACACACGGACTCGTTGATTGAAGAAAATAAATGGGTGTGTTTCACATCTCATGCGAAGGATCGATGTCGATGTGCAAGGACGTTTTATTTATATTAACGTAACTTTGAGCAACAAGAAATTTGCTTTTCATTATGTGTAATTTAAAAGAAATGACACATAATAAAAAACAATTTTCAAAATTACCTTAATATAAATTATAGAATGTCCTTCACATCGACGTTCGATCCTTCGCATATGGGATGCGTAAAACATACCCGTTCATTTTCTAGAACCAACAAGTCCATGCGCCGCCCTCTTATGGTACAAACATTAGTTGTTGTTTTGACATAAAACGAACATAGAAACTGGTACAGATGTCTAAAAATACATAAAAAAAATGTTTAAACAAAAACTTTAACTTACTCTTTTTTGAAGATTTGTCAAATCTTCCCATCTTCATTATCAAACCCACCATCAAACACTACCAAATGGTACAAAATTTGAAATAAAAGTTACAAATACCAAATGTTGATTACAAATTAAAAGTGAACACATATTATAAACAAACTAAGCTGATCATTTATTGAATCGTTCAAATGGTCGTGACAATGGTTGGCACTGGCGGCCAGATCTTGAGTTTGTGTTTGTATGAAAAAGAGAAAAGAGAGTAAGATTGGTATTATAGATAATGTATGTGTTGCGGTGAGGTGGGTGGGGGTGGTATGGTACGAATGGGTAATTAATAAAGAAAGAAATCTATATTCTATATATATAATATAAGAAGATTTTTATGAAATGTACCATGTCATCAAAGCCATGTCACTAAAGCCACATGGCATTGTAAAATTAACTTACACTCCCTAAATTGAATTATACTGAGTAATTCTTTGACTCAATTAATTAAATATTTTCGTTACACATACCATATTAACTAGTCTTTTTTCAAATTTTACAATTAATTCCAAGTATTTTCCAGATTTTAGAATCTTCTTTCTTATTCAAATTTTACTTTTTTCAATTTAAAATTTTCATAGTTGTCTATAGTCCTCTCAAGTTGTATGAAAGTCTAGATATTCTTGGTTTTGTTTTTAATGATTATTCGATCATAGACAATAAGAAAAATGAAGTTGATCTTGATATTTTAATCTATCATTAGCATGTATGTTTGCCGGTCCCAATTCGACAATTGGTGTGAATTTTTGTGTTTGTATTTTTGTATTTATATTTTGTACAGTATACAGTGTTCTCTTTTATCAGTTCTACTGATATTATCTCTTTTGCTATAATAAAATGTAGACTTTTGTGATATCAAATGATATTACTAAAATATGAAATGATCGGCTTGAGTTTCTTGCTTAATTGGCTTTCTCCTTTAATATTTGTTTAAAGAGATTAAAATATTCTTTAAAACCTCATGTTTTCAAGTTGTTTTCTCTTTCATTTTTACCTAGAATGATCAAGGTGAATGAACTTTGTAATTATGGTTATCATCCATACAACAACCTCATTGATAATATAATTATATGATGTGATGGAATTTCTTTTCAACATGTTATCTCGAAACCTTGTAATTCCATTTTGTAACATTCACAAATATAGATTGCAGTGCTACCTCAATGGTATCGAGCTTTTCAAATGAAATGGCTTGACAAAAAGAAATTAAATTTGAGCATATAAACATACATTATTATTATTTTCCTTAATTAGTAATACATATGCTCTCTAAATCTGAATTTTTCTATTTGCATATTACTTGAAGTGGTGAATTTTAACAAATGACTATGCTAATGAATCCTAAATTCGTGGACATGGGTCCAATGAGATTTAAGTTGAATAACTCACATTAGTAAGCAAAGTGAATATATTTACAAATCTTTGTAAGTTGCCTTATGGTTTTCATGGTTTAATATAATATAAGCTTCTTTAATGCTTTACAGCATATTTGGTACATATAGAAAATTCCAAATTTAAGAATGAGCGAGATGAAATTGCCCCTATATTTAATCATTAGTGATTCAAGGCCGAAAATATTTATAAAGATTATTGTGTGATTTTTTTTACTTATGTCACTTGCTGTAAGTATAAATTTTGTGAGCAATTTATTATTAGCAACCCGTGATTGGCCACGGGTTTATTAGCTAGTAATATAATAAATGAGGGTATTTTGAACATCTACTATTATTTTATAAGATAAAAACTTCAATCACTTGTACTTTAAAAATTAAAAAAAAAAGAACATGTGTTACAATTTTGGTGGATTCGAGCAATTGAGTAAGACCAAAATGAACAATGTTTTAAAAACCGGTTTTTTTATCGACCCGGTTTAGTCGCCGGTTCACCGGGTCACCGGTTCAACCGGTTGAACCGCCGGGTCGAACCGGTTCTATAAATATATATACTTTTTTTCCATATTTAATAATTAGTATTTACATGATCTTATAATTTATCCGTTTTTATTCATACATTTGATTAAATTGATGAAAAAGATCGAGACTATACCGATAAGTTTTGCTTTTTAAGTACATATGTATAATAATATAGCAAAATATTTCAACAAGTGTTTCTAAATTATAATGGTTAATAGTAAAACTATATTAATCGGTGATTCTAACATCATGTATAACTATAATTTACTACTATTTTACAAAATTTTAACAAAGATAAGTAATCATCGCTTCAACTTTTTAACTAAACTTAGAAAAGTTAATGGAAAAACATCATTTTGTTAATTATTTTTGATAAAAAAAGTCATGACCACGCCGAGTTTACCAAACCGGGTCAACCCGAGTCAACGAAAAACCGGCGGTTCAATCCGATTCTCAAACAAGCAAAAACCCGGTCCTATCCGGCCTGGTCTCCGAGCCGGTTCCCGGTTCAACCGGTTGAACCGGCCGGGTCAACCCGGGTTTTAAAACATTGAAAATGAGTAGAGAGGTAAAAATTTGACCATAGCTTGGACAACTACTGATGAGGCGAACAATGTTATGCTTTTAGGGGGTTATTTAAGCCTTATTCCGTAATTATTTGATCAAATATTGCCTTAAATCATTCCTTTTGTCATTTTAGCTACTTTGAAGAGGAAATCTGAAAAAGGAATCATTTTGGACGTTTTTGGAGCATAAAAGTGAAGAAAACGACAAAGTCTCAAATTATGCTGGAAATTGTACATGACGGCGTCACTCTTTGACAACAAGGTGGATTATTTTTGCACTAGACGCCCCAGAAATATTTTGGAGAAATTACACGTGACGGCATCACGTGTAAATGGTTGTAGGTCGTCACGTTTTAGCACAAAGGGAGACGGCCCAAAGACTTTAAAGGGGGACGACGTCAGAGTTGGATCTGAGTAATCCGAGAAGTGTTTTGGCGGCGAGGTGACGGCGTCACACTCTATAAGGTGACGCCGTCGGATTGTAAATTCTATATATATTCGTCTAATTTTCATTCATTAGTGTGCAACTTTTGGGAAAAACCCTAGCTCGTGTTTTACTGTATTTTTGAGGGTTTTTCACCTTTGAAACTTGGATGCTTAATTGAAGATAAGTGTTCTTCCAAATCAATCAATATGTCTATGTGTTGTTTGATTATATCTTACGCTTGTCTTTCAATTAACATGCTAGGCTAGGTCTTTATTGTGTTTGCTTGGATCTAATGAAACCTAGCTATTGATTACATGTTGTTGGTTTGTTTGTGATTGTTGTAGGTGGGTGAAGTCGATGTTAGGCTTAAGAAAACTGGCTAACCTCCTATACGGTAACTTGCTTGAACGTCTTAAGAAACATGAATCGGATGTGTACTACGATTACTGATGAGACGAAAAGTGTTACGGTTTTAAGGGGTCATTTAAGCCTTAATTCGAGTAAATGTGATCAAATAATGCCCTAAATCGTTCCTTTTGTCATTTTAGCTACTTTTGAGAGGAATTTTAGAAAACATGCATATTTGGACGTTTTTGGAGCATAAAAGTGAAGAAAACGACAAAGTCTCAAAAGGAGAAGAATTTACACCTGACGGCGNACTGGCTAACCTCCTATACGGTAACTTGCTTGAACGTCTTAAGAAACATGAATCGGATGTGTACTACGATTATTGATGAGACGAAAAGTGTTATGGTTTTAAGGGGTCATTTAAGCCTTAATTCGAGTAAATGTGATCAAATAATTCCCTAAATCGTTCCTTTTGTCATTTTAGCTACTTTTGAGAGGAATTCTAGAAAACATGCATATTTGGACGTTTTTGGAGCATAAAAGTGAAGAAAACGACAAAGTCTCAAAAGGAGAAGAATTTACACCTGACGGCGTCAGAGTCACAAGGTGACGCCGTCAGCCAACGTTGACAAAAGAGTGAAACTAATTTACATATGACGGGCCAGAAAGAATTTGGACATTTACACCTGACGGCGTCAGGTGTTAAATACGTAGGCCGTCAGGAGTATTGCTAAAGAGTGACGGTCCAGAAAGGTTTACAAGGTGACGGCGTCAGAAGTGGATCTAGGCCATCCAAGAACCCTAGTGGCGGCGAGCTGACGGCGTCAGGACCTATAACCTGACGCCGTCAGAATGTAAAATCTATATATACTTTTCTATTTTTCCTTCATTAGTGTGGAACTTTTGGTGCATCTTAGGGCAAAATCCTAAAGACGATTTTACTGTAATTTTAAGGGTTTTCCAACCCTTGGAACCCTCATGTTCAATTGAAGATAAGTCCTCACTTTAATTTAATCAATATGTCTATGTGTTGGTTAATTACATCTTTTACTTGTCTTTCAATTAACATGCTAGGCTAAATTCTTCTT
>LBNU01025584.1:24729-35949 GCA_014162995.1 Artemisia annua | reverse complement strand
TGCTAAGGCCATGTGGGAACACGTTCATCTACTAATGGAAGGAACTCAATTGAATCAGGAGGATATGGAATCCAAACTTTACATGGAATACACACACTTCATGATAGAGCCAATGGAATCACTTGAGTCATACTATCACCGCTTCACCAATATCATAAATGACCTCGACAGACACAACATCACACTACCAAAGATTGCCGTGAACACTAAGTTTCTTGGGTGTCTTGGACCGGATTGGCAGCGTTATGTGACATTTGTTCGTCAAGCAAAGAATCTTCATGATGCACCATATGGATTGTTGTATGATTATCTCAAACACCATGAGTCAGAAGTAAACAAAGACCGTGCTCAGAGAGGAAACCTTTCACCGTCTCCAACATCAAACTCATTAGCATTGGTTGCTCATTCACATGTTCCGAATTCGTCCATGCAACTTCCAGATTACTCAGTTGAACAGAATCACTTCAATTACCCTATTCAGAATAAGACTTCATCGTATGATTTCTCTTCACAACAACAACCAACACAACTTGAATTATCACACACCAATGATCCCTTGTACCAATCACATGATGATGATGATGACGAGGACTTCAATAGCCTTAATCAGGGGATAGCACTCATTGCTAGAGCTTTCAGCAAATTTTCTAACAAGTCCAACAATCGTCTCCGATCATCGTCTAATACAAGAAATCAAGCTGTAATTCATGATGGCCGTGTTGAGGTTCAAAACCGTAATAGTGGGAGATTCAATTCTGGTGGTTACAGTTCTGGACAAAGGTTTAACAACAATGGAGGAAACTTCAGGAACAACTCTGGTTCATCTCAGAAGAAGGTTGATTTTGGGGATAATGTGAATGATACTTCAGGGAATCAGATCATTAAGTGCTTTAACTGCAATGGAGTCGGTCATATGGCTACTGCATGTCCTTCTCCAAGAACTCAGGGCAGTAAGTATCACAAACAGCAACTTCTATTAGCTCTTCAGGAAGAAGCTAGAGGCACAAATAAACTAAATGACAACAGCTTCATGGCCAATGCTCAGTCTGATGATGACATGGAAGATCTCGAAGCTAATGCTGCTGTTATGCTTATGGCCAACATGCAGGAACTCCACATCACTGAATCAGGTCCAGTATATGATTCTGACACTCTGTCTCAGGTAAACGACTTTAATTCATGCCTTATACATGATATTGTCACCCCATCTGCATCTGCATCTACATCGAAACAATCGGTTCAAAATGATGCATTGTTCTCTACAGACGAAAATTATCAATTGGACACAGTTGTTACATTTGATGATGATCAAATTAACTCAGATGTCTCAATTGATGATTCTCACACTAATCATGTAAACGACAACAATGCTCATCTTAAACCCCTTGCTTCTATGACTGATCCAGATTCAGACCTTCGGACACTTCTCATGGCCAGTCAATCTCAAAATATAAAATGTCAAGAATTAAATGCGAGATTGAAAGAGAAGAATGCATCATTGTCTAGGGATCTCGAGTGTTTGAATATACAATTAAATAACGCTGTTAAACTCATTGATAACGAAAAGAGCTTTGAAAATGCTTTTAAAGAATCTTATCGTCGTGAAAAGGATCTCGAATTTCAAATTGGCAACATAATGGAATCTAAAAATGATTTAGCTTTACAACTTGAACAACAAGCTTTTGTACATAAACAACAAGTTGCTCAACTCGAAGATGTCATTTTGCAAACCAAAAATGAGTTGTCAACTTGTCAAGCGGATTTTCAGGAACATAAACAGATTTCAAGGGATAGAGTTAAATCATATTTAGATGAAATTGTTGAATTGACGAGTCAACTCAAAGAGTTTCAGAATGTTGTATATAAAACTGGTAATTCAATTACAACCATTCATAAACTTTCTGTAAAACGGTCAAACACCGGCCATGGTTTTGCCATTGGTAGTGAATCACCCAGTTTTTTAAACAAAGCACTCACCGAGATTCCGAAGATATATAGTGCAAACCATTTCTTTGATGACACTGTTATTCGTGCTGTTGTTTATGATCGTGAGGAAGAATTGGAAATAGAGGACGAGACTCGATCTAAAATGGAAAATGTTGATTACAACAAACCTTTTGATTACTCAAAAATGCCTTCTATTAATGAAACTTTTACACCTCAAAAAGAGAATGTTGAACAACCGTATTTTATATTACCAGAAGATCTTCCTTCTTATAAAGCTTCTCTCACACCAGTAGTTCAAAACAATGGTCTTTTAACTAAACCAGAAAATGTTCAACCTCTTCCTAAAACGTGCAAGATACTTCGGTATTTCCAAACGTTTATGGAAGATATTGAATTTTTACAAGATGCTGTTGATCGTAATTCAGAAATCACTGTTTTCACATTTATTGCTCCTCATGAGCGTGAACGGCGAGAGGTGTTTCAAAAACAATTTTTACCTCACGTTCAACATCTACGATTATGTGCTGAACTCTGGGAACAGGATCTTCAAAAAGAAGTGTCTTCAATGATGGATATTTTTCAAGAAACAGAAAAATCAATTTCATTTTATCAACGTCAAAATCAATTTTTGCAAAATGAAAATGATCGTCTCATGGAACGTGTCCTCAATTATGATATTATATCTGTGGTAATGAATTCTCTTTATGAATGTGGTACTGATATGCTTGTTTCTGAACACTGTGATGATATTGGGTTGTTGAATAAAACAGTTGAGACATTAAAAAATGAGAACATGAGTCTCCGACAACAAAATGATGATGTGCAGAAAAAACTTTCAGATGAAATCTTTCAACTCAACAAAAAACTAGAATGGTGTCAAAACCAAAGTCTTGTTTTTGAACTTGAATTGCAAAATCTTAAAACTTCGACATCTTTTTCAAATGAAAATGAGGAACTTAAAAGTCAGATTTCTAAATATGAAAAAGAGATTGCTGAATTGCAAGAAGTAACAGATTTTTGGCAAAAGAGTCGAGATGAATATTTCTACTTAAACCGAAAGCTTGACAGCACAATTCAGGACAAAACGCACATCATTATTGAATTGAAGGAGAAAATTAAAAATCTTGAAAAGAAAAAGTCTGCAAATACTAAGATTGTTGCACCTGAAAAACATAGGACAGATAACACTCGTAAGGATACAGCTATTCATGATTCTAACATGGGTTCTTCCACCTTTCTAGGACTAGTTATCCCTCCTAGCGTTAGCATATCCAAGCACCAAAAAGAGAAACAGAAGAATAGGAATTTGCGACGTAAGAGAGATAACTTAAAAGCTATGGAAGTAGAAGCTCACCCTAGGAATTTGAATAATAATCATGTTACTATAGATTTAGATTGTGATTTGGCAACTTGTAATCCGAATCTGTCCGTAACGAATGATGTATCTCGTACTTCTTTATCGTTTAATGCATCTTGTGTGTTTTGTTGTAAATCTATGCTATCTGGTGATCACTCTAAGTGTGTTGCTACTTCTCTTTTAACACGTCTTAAGAAACTTACAAAAGGTAAAAAATCTAGGCCCACTATTGCTTCCAAATCTAAGCTAGGATTAACGCCCCCTGTAATTTCTGAGGATGTAGTTACTACCCCTGTAGTTAAGCCCAGCAATCCTAAGAACTTTCCTTCACTTAGCGAATTCACTAAGAAGAAAGCGCAATCTAGTTGGAAGTGGCAGTGTTGGTTAACTAAGATGCATAATTTTGCTTGGATTCCTAAAACTGTTACATCATGTGTTTCTAACCAACCGGAACCCACTACTTCAACGGGTTCCACCCTTACCATTGTGCCATCATCGTCTCCTTCATGTGATGCAGGTGGTGCAAATCATTCTCTGGACTGTTGATAGCGGATGTATCCGACATATGACATGCGATCTCAAACTGTTAAGAAACTTTGTATCAAAGTTCATCGGTACTGTCAGATTCGGAAATGATCACTTCACTGCTATTATGGGGTATGCTGAATATGTGGCTATGGCTTCTGAGCGCAACAGCTTAGGACCCTCACTTAACCGTTTAAATTTCCCAGATCGTTCAGATGCACCTTTACCTTTAACCCGTCAAGAATTGGAAACGCTGTTCACTCCACTGTTTGATGACTCCTTTGAGATTCGTGCACAAAATGTATCCACCGATTCCGCTGCTCAAACTGCCACTATTCCAGTGCCTGATACACCCGTTACTACAACTACTGTAGAAACTGATGCACCTCCAACAGATTCACCAACAGCAGATGAACAGACAGACTCCAACTCATACAATGCACCTGAAGATCTGAATCAACTTGAAGTACCCGAACCTGCAAATTACGATCCCAATGCATTCTTTAATCCGTTTGCACCGACTCCCAACCTTTCCGATATTCCAGAGTCGTCAACACGGGACTTGGAATCGACTAATGTGCAGCAGTTCCATAACCCTCACCCGTCAACACATCATTGGACACGTGATCACCCAATTGTCAACATTATTGGTCATCCCCAAGCTCCAGTGATGACTCGACAGAAACTTCACTCCGATGCCGAACACTGCATGTATGCACTCACCATCTCTCATGCCGAACCAAAAAGCATCAAGGAAGCAATGACACATGATAATTGGATTGAGTCTATGCAAGAAGAATTCGACCAATTCAAGAGACTAGAAGTCTGGGAATTAGTTGAAAGACCGGATGGAGTTTATGTGATTGGACTTAAATGGATATGGAAGAATAAGTTGGACGCAGAAGGTAATGTCATACGCAACAAATCCCGATTGGTAGCTAAAGGTTATAGTCAGGAGGAAGGAATCGACTTTGAAGAATCTTTCGCACCCGTGGCTAGACTTGAAGCTGTACGGATTTTTCTGGCATACGCTGCTCACAAAAACATGATCGTGTACCAAATGGACGTCAAAACAGCATTTTTGAATGGTCAGTTACGTGAGGAGGTATACGTCAGTCAGCCGGAAGGATTTGTAGACCCAGAGCATCCAAACCATGTCTATCGACTTAAGAAGGCTCTCTACGGTCTCAAACAAGCCCCCAGGGCATGGTATGACAAACTTACTGCTTTCTTACTTGCTAATGGTTTTACCAAAGGTTTGATAGATCCAACTTTATTTATCCAAAGACACGGGGAAGACGTTTTAATCGTACAAATTTACGTAGACGACATTATTTTTGCATCTACTAACAAAAAGTATTCTAATGCTTTTGCAAAATTAATGAAACTAAACTTTGAAATGTCAATGATGGGTGAACTTACGTTCTTTCTAGGATTACAAGTTCATCAATCTCCCCGTGGTATTTTCCTAAGTCAATCAAAATATGCTCTTGAAATAATAAAGAAACATGGAATGACCAGTTGTGACACATACAATACCCCAATGTCAAACACCACTAAGTTAGATGCGGATTTACATGGGAAAATGGTAGACCCCACAAAATACCGAAGTATTATTGGGTCGCTCATGTATCTAACCGCTAGCAGACCGGATATTGTATTTGCTGTGTTTATGTGCTCTCGCTATCAGTCGCGTCCTACTGAACGTCACCTCAATGAGGCTAAACGAATCCTTCGATACGTGAAAGGAACCATTCACATGGGGATCTGGTATCCGAAGGATTCTGGTTTTGAACTAATTGCTTTTTCAGACGCTGATCATGCAGGGTGTATGGATACACGAAAAAGTACTTCTGGTGGTTTACAGTTTCTTGGAGACAAGCTTGTGTCTTGGCAATCTAAGAAGCAGGACTGCACTTCACTCTCATCTACTGAATCAGAATATGTGGCTATGGCTGCCTGCTGTGCTCAAATCATTTGGATGCGTACGCAGCTGATGGACTATGGCTACTCATTCGAGAAGATTCCGATGTACTGTGACTCAAAAAGTGCCATTGCTATTTCCTGCAACACGGTTCTACATTCCAAGTCTAAGCACATCGATCTCCGATATCATTTCATCAAGGAGCATGTCGAGAAGGGTACAGTAGAGTTATACTTCGTGGGTACAGAATACCAATTGGCAGACTTGTTCACTAAACCTTTACCACCGGCTAGGTTTACTGAACTCGTTCACCGAATTGGTATGCGTTGTTTGACTCCAGATGATTTAAAAACTCTTCTGGAAAACAATTAATGGAGTCAAACACCAAAAATATCTTTTGTAAATATTTATTCAAAAACAAAAAGAAAAAATTGAAAAACCATAAAAACAACAAAAAGATTTTCTTTCATTTCGTTTCGTACTTTTATCTCATTTTGTTCACAAATGCAAGCACACGATCTCGTTCAACACTTTGGTCTCTCAAAATTTTCCATATTTTTACGACCAAATGTTGAGGGGGAGAATGTTCGTCAAAATTTCTCAAATTTACTCAAAAGACGTGCACTTGCATTAAATGATTCTTTTTGCTTTTAATTTTGGTGGTATTTCACGGAATACATTTAAGTCAATTAAGTTTGACATTTCTTCCCATTAGGAGATGCCTTAGAAGTTATTGTTGCCATAAGTCGTTAAGTTAACTGCTAAAACATTAAGTTAGGACTTAGTATAGAATACATGTAGTTTAGGGACTATAATTGCCAAGTTGAGAAAGATTCAAAATTTTCTACCTACCAAACAAACCCCCCCCCCCCTTTTTTTCATTTTTATCAAAAAAACCAAAAACACTTTTCTCTCTTTAACATCACACGGCCAAGAATCATTCTGCAAATCCGTTCCATAAATCTTCAAAACGTAAGTTTATTCATGATCCTAACACTATTCTAAGATAGGGTTTTCAAGGAATTAAAAAGTTTATGGCTAGATTTTGCGTATGGTTGATTTCGAGACCTAGGGTTCACGCTAATATAGAAATCCTTGATTATGATTGTTTAGGTTAATTAGATATAGGGCTTTTGTGTTATTAACTGTCCTTATCATGTTTTCAAGCTTTAATCTTAACCTATAACATGAATTATTGGATTTCGATGATCTTGGGTTTTCGCTAATTTGGGTCTTTGAGAGATTGTGTTGTTTTGTTTGATTTTAATGGTGGGATATGTTAGATAGGATCTTAGGAACATCTCTGTGTGCTTGAATCATTTCAATTTCATGTTTTGCATGATCTAGATGTTCTTATGGATTTCGCTAATTTGGGTTTTTACTATGTGTTGTTGTTTGCTTCAATTTAGTGTTCATTTCATGTTTGTATTTGCTTGAATTGCTATTATTCATTAACTAAACAACATGAATCCAGTTAACTTGTAATCTAGATATTTTAGGGTTTATACATTTTTTTCGAAATCATGCATATGATTGCTGTTTGTGTGAGTAACATTGTTTTTGTGCTTAATTGTCTCAGGTTCACACAAGGAATCAACAAATTTTCACAAACGTAGGTCTACATGTTGATTTCGAAAGTTCTTGTATAAGAATTTTCGACAAAGTGAATTTTATCGAGAACATTTATCGAAATCATTCGATAAGTTATCGAAATACCTCATAACGAGAGTTATCGAGATCTCTCTATAACTTATCGCAATCTTTTCAATAAATGTTATCGAGATCACAGTTTTATCGAAATCCCTAATGCTATCGAAATCATGCAAAGCTGTCCATCGCAATCCTTAGATTCTTGTTATCGAAATCATTTGTTTTACATGTTATCGAGATCTTTCAGTTTGAAAGTTATCGAGAACACTCAATGCAAATGTTATCGAGATCACTGAATTGGAGAGTTGTCGAGATCACAGATTTACAATTTATCGAGATCACACTTAGAATAATTTTTGAAAAGTTTGTATGACATGTAAACTTTATAAAAACTAAGTTGTATTCTTGTGAACTTGTATTCATGTGATTGTGACCATTGTGACATTATTTTGTGGATGTTTAGTGATTGTGTAATCTATTAGATGTACTTAACTTGTATTATGTGTGTTGAATGCTTATCATTACGTCTTAGATTACATACAATTTATCATCGTCATAACAAACATCTCACGAGCTTAATGAAACTTGCATGCAAAATGTGAAATGAAATGGTCTTAAGTATCAAACTCGTACGTTAACTTACAAACTAACAAGTTGAATGTTTGATCTTATGACATCACATTTTCAGTTCACAATGGCTCAACAACAACAACAAGCAGAAAATGCACCCGCACAGAATCTTCCACTTAAGACACTTGGTGAAATAGTTCCAGCTGACTACCATGTGACCCTTGGCAAGAACAATCTTCGTTTAGACTTCAACAAGCTCAGGATTACTGAAGATTCTTGCCGGATCGTCAAAGACATTCTATTGGCACATCCGTGCAAGAGCATGCTTACGAAGTCTGCTTCTGTTCCAACCTTCTACATTCACCAGTTCTGGCACACTGCTCAGGTTAATTTGGATGATGCTTCATTCAAGGTCACTCTAGAACAACAGGAATACGAAGTTGATCTAGATGTTCTCAGGACGGTTCTAATGCTTCCTACTTCCAATGAATATGAACCGATGTTGACAGAGCTTGAAGTACTCGACTACATGATTGAGCTTGGTTATGATACAGAAGAGTCCTCCAGGCTTATACTGTCCAAGTTCAACGTCAAGTATCTACCTCAACCTTGGAGAACATTTTACATGCTTATCATCAGATCTATCACGGGACGGAAGAGTGGTCATGAACATCCCCGACTATCCCATCTGCAAGTATTCTGGGGGATGATGAGCAAGGCCAACATTGACTTTGCAGATCCAATCATGAGCGACATCATCTTTCAGATCCGTACTACTGGTCGAACCATGATTCCGTTCTTAAGGTTCACCAAAATGCTCATTGACTACCTCGTTGGCAAAACTCCTGAGTTTCGCCAAAGGATGTTTGACCGTACCGAACCAAAGCACAGCATTGTGGACGATGACAAGATTGCTTTCGTCAAGTCCATTCAGTTCACTCCAAGGACCACAGGCCTGAGAATACCTGACAATCTTCTGAATGACAAGATTCTTGCATCTTCGAACTACCGAATCTACGACTTAGCCTACAAAGCTGGGAGAGTAGGCATTTCTGAAACCGAAGAAGTTCCCAGATACATAAGGGAGACTCGCAGCAAGAGAGGTGCTAAGTCTGGAAGCTCCAGTAGTACTCAAACTCCTAAACAACCAAAGTCTAAGCCTGCTGCAGCCCCAAAACGAAAAGTCATCAAGAAGAAAGTCATCACACCTGAACCATCACCACCACCATCAGAAGCTAGTGGGTCAGAATTTGGCTCCGAAACCGAAACCGACACAGATGAAGGAGGGGACTATGAAATAAGGTATGTTGCTCAAGAGGATCCTGAACTTGAACTGGCAAAACAACTAAGTTTGGAAACTCTCCATGAGCAACAACAACAACCACGAACAGGAATTGTCATCCGTGAACCTGGTCATGATAATAATGAATATACACAACCTGAATCTGAACCTTCAACTGACAAAGGCAAGCTGAAAAGCATTGTCGTTGACACCCGAAACCTGGAGAAAGAAGAGCAAAAGAGAATGCAACTGGCTGCTCGTCTCAACCTGGAACAACAACAGGCTCATCAATGACAACTTGAACTTCAAGCTCAAGGAGTCGGCTCTACTTCTTCCATGATTCCCCCAACAGACACCTCAACCACAACCGAACAACAAGATAAAGATGCTGAGGGCTACATACTCATGAAAGAAGCTGGAGACAAAGAGACTGATGAAAAACAAAAGGTGACAGAGAATATCTCTCCAGAGTTAGAATCAGAAAGTCAAGGAGGAGAAGATTTGACAGAGAAAACCATAGAGGAACCAGTAGAGGGAATTTGGATGATCAGACCCAAAACCAAGATCAAGGTGATCAGTTCCATGACATCGAAATGCATTCACCGCTAAAAGAAAAATCTCCGACACCTGAACAACCTCCTATTCCTCAGGATTCTCCACCAAAAGATCCATCTCCACCTCACTCAGATTCAGAATCAGACACTGAAGAAGAATCATCATCATCATCATCAGACCAATCACCACCACCACCACAACCAAAAGCAAAACAACCAAGAATGAAGAAAGCCAGTCTGAGAACAACAAAGGCATTTTTACGGGCAAAAAGAGATGCGGGATCTACAAGGCCTAGAAGAACACCACAACAACAACAGGGTGATCTTCAAGACCAACTGAACAAGATGACTAAATTGGTTGAAAAGCTCTCAAATGAAGTTGAAGGGTTAAGAGAAACGAAAGCTTACGTGGATGAACACATGACTACAAACATAGGTGACATGATCGAGGCCTACACCAATGAATACTTGGATGCAAACCTCGTGACTTCAGTAACTCCGAAGCTTGTTGAACTCTTCACACCCATCAGAGAAGAGCTGAATACCAGAATTCGAAGCAGAATTGAAAAGTTTCTTCGCTCAAATCCATTCTACCTTCAGACAACCATGCCTACTACTGCGCCTGAGGACTTAACAGTGGAAAATTTGGAAGCTCTTCTAGCTGTGAAACTCACAGATAAGGCAGATAAGACTGATGAAGAAGTTGCTCTGCTAGAATTCTTAATACCAATGGCGTCATGCAAGGAAGCTGCTGGGACACATAAACGTCACAGGAAAGATGAAGATCCAGACTCAGACTCTCATCGTAAGAAGTCCAAATCTAGTCATGAACCCTCATCTTCCAAACAACCTCCACCAGCACCTAAGACTTCCACCCGCAAACCAAAAGGCTCAGCTTCCAAATCTGGACCTTTAGCTGCTGAGGAACCATTCATGCTTCAAACTGACGAACCACAGGATGAACCTCAACCCGAATCAACTCAAATTGAATCTCCTGAACCGTCATCAAAGTCTAAGAAGAAGAAGCAGAAGCATCCCTCAACACGATTCTCATGGTTAAATGCACCAGAGGCTCCTGATTCGGATTGGGTCACTACAATGATTAAAGCTCATCCACCGCTTGAAACCGAAGAACCACTCCCGGGCAACACTTTACAATATGCTGAACTTAGGTGAATCAACAAGGATGCTAGTGACTTTCTAAAGGCACGATCAGGAAACAAAATCGAGCTGGACTACCATTTGCAAAACATCGCTCAGCTCTATCTGACTCCTTTGATTGGCTCAACCCGGAAAGCAACATTGACTTACATGGCAAGCATACTGAACCGTACTTCACAGATTAGACAAAACCTTTACCTCTTCAAGGCTTCGCTGACAAGCCTAGAATCCCGTACCGTTTCTTCTTCAA
>LBNU01025584.1:0-18439 GCA_014162995.1 Artemisia annua | reverse complement strand
TTATGAATCTTGATATGATTCCTTGACTTTGATTCACTATTTTGACATGACCTCTTTGTACCTTTGCTATGATTCCCTGCTATTGATATTCTCATTTATGATCTATTTGATATTCGTTCATTATGACCCTAATGATATGACACTTGATGTAGTTCGTTCATTACCTTTGTGACCTAGAAACTTGGGAAGTGCTTTTAATATTATAATTGGATGTGAAAACCTTTAGTAATTATTTTATGAAAATGTTTTGAGAAAAGCCTATTTTAAAATGATGCTTATGAGCACTATGTGATACCACATTTATATGGGAATTTATTAACTTTTATGATAACTACTTTTAAAGACTATCTTTATGAAAACCGTCATTAAAGATCACTTTTATGGATACCACTATTGAAATATTTCTTTAAATGAAGAATTGATATAAACTTTTGAATTGAACCTTTGCTATGAACCTTGAATATTTAAGTTGTGAACCCTTAAATTATGAACCTTTGACATTCTGATGACTTAGACATTTGCCAAACCTTTACTTTGCCTTCTCATTACTATGTTCCATTCCCTACCGCTATTATGATTTCTGACCTTGGTACATCTGACACCTTTGGTTCATTGATATTATGTTGTCTGGAAACTCTTTTGAAAAATATAACTTGGTAATATGAGATAAAACTATTCGAACTAATTTCTGAAAACATGACAACGTGTCAGTTTCTAAATGGAGGTTTAAATAACCTTTGTCAGAAATGTTTTAAGGAAATACTTTTACGATAACCATGTTTTAAAATGAATTGCTAAGTTTTCCAAATCAGTTTCTTATAACATATTCACACTTGTAAACCTTGAACCATTGATACGAACCTTTACTTGTTTAGGATTCCCTACGCCACTGCTATGATACTCTTTTATTATTTGAATCTGTATTACATGGACCATCTGATATGAACCTTTTGACTTACCTTTGACCTATTCAGTATGAGACCCGGGCTATCACTAGGCATGGGGGTTCCATGTCCATAGCATTGATGCACCGATGTTATGACTCCTGTGTGGTCGAGTGATTTTCCACACCGTCCCCTTTCTGTTATATGTATGCGCGCTTTATTTATTTATTATGGCCAACTGATTTCTGTGGGGGCGTATGGATGTATCCTAGACCTGTTATATGTTATATGTTATTGTTATCTGTTATCTGGTGAATGTGGCTGTGTGTGCAATACACGTCCTTCATAACCCATTGAGGTAACCCCTCTGATTTACATTTGATATTCTGAGGTCTCCTTTCTGTATTTCATATGAGACCATTTATATTATGATCTGTTCTGTTTCTGGGCACGGGATTGAGATACTGAATAGACCTTACGTTGACCTTTACCTTTTACCTTTACCTTTACATTTACCTTTACTCTTATTTTTTTTACATTACTTCCATATTAAACCTTGTGACACTTAGCCATTGCAACATATTCTGTTCTCGTTTTGTTTCCATATTCTTGATTTCTTTCTCAGCAGGTTCGTTTAGACTTATGTCGTTTCCACTTCGTATTCCTTTTGTTATTAGTTTTTGTTTATTTATATCTGTTCACTGAGCTTTTTAAGCTCAGCCGCGTTTCTTTTCCCGCGGCAGGTTTTAGAGGGAAGCTGGGATATGAGTGAAGAGTGCTTAAGAGTTAGTTGGACTTCACCTTGATAGCTATATTCTGGAGTAGAGTTGACTAGAAGAGATTTACATTTCACATTTAATATTTCATTATTGCTTTCATTTGTAACCTTGTATTTCAGATTATTCCTTTGTAACCTTTGAAATTCTTTTGTATTACTTATGTTGTATGTCTGTTAGTCTGTATATGCTTTGATATGTCACCATAATGTAGTGCTTCTACCCTTACCGGGTTGGGGTGTTACAATTATGGTATCAGATCCCAGGCTGCGACTTGTAGTACATTAAACCTTTACCTGTGAAGTTTGGACCACTAAGTTTCCACTGTAGGCGCTCATAAGATAACCTTTGAGAATTTGCCTTAAGATCTCCCCATAGGAGCATAAGTTATTTTACCGGTGAGGAATGGGTAGACTAGGACATCTATGTTAGTAGCATTGCTTCCGCATCACTCTGATTCGTGCCTTTGCCTTTAGTTAAGCCTTATAAGAACTTGCCCCATAAGTTAGAAGTCTTGCATCGCATGTTTGATTTCCAAGTGAGTTGGAATACTCCGGACACTACATTGATACCTTACACCATTAAGTTTCACTACTGATTTTGATCTCCATCTCCGATTTGCTTGATAAACATTTTGATACCTTTCCGATCGTTCCGAAGAGTACTCAACCATAATGTGTTTGACACATTCTTTGAATTTCATACTTATGTTAGACACAATGTGTCGTTTGATAATACTTGACCTTGCATAATCCAATTCTTCCCTACGAGAACTCTAATATTTATTAACCATGGATATAGGAGTTTTGTTCCCTCCCTTTGAATGGTGAACCTTGTCTGCTAATCAGTTCCCTTTGAAGGTTATGATTTTGATAATATCCCCTTATGAAATTGTTAGCTGAGCATGATGATGCCAACAATTGATATTCTGTACATTTCAATTTTGACAACCATACGATGCTCGTATTACCGATGATACACACTCTACCTATCATATGTGCTAATGAGCTAACCAGATCCCAACACTTTGAACTGCTCGCTTACCTATTGTAGGACTGATAAAATATATGATTCATGTGGTTCGGGGGGTCGGGGAAGCTCAAAATAAAGGAAAGACATGGTGTTTATTAGATTAAGAAAGGGGAAGGTGTGTGTGTTTTTCTAGAGAGAGAAAGGGAAAACCACACACACCTCAAGATACAAATGAGACATCCACCCTCCTAGTTGCAACTAGGAGGTATATTAATAATAAGAACTAGCCTAACTTACCACTATTGGCTAAACTAGTCCTTGTACTTTGATACTAATGCAATTCCCTACTATAACATTATTTTTAAGGCTAACAATCTCTCCCCAAAGTAATGTTATATGGGAATTGCTTACAACGTTCCCTACAAGTAAAATTAAATACAGAATATAAGCGCAGCAGCTCTGAGAGTGCTCTTCAACCTTCATTGCTTCATTCAACTTCTATAAACATCTCAGCTGCCATATCTTTACTTGCAGAAGAACAGTGTGAGCAAATCTAATTAGGGGTTAATTGCAAACTGACAACAATGAGTACACTCTCCCCTAATTAGTGCTCTCCCCCAAACTGACAACATTTCTGATGAATGCCCTGAATCTGAAGAAGTCTTTTGATAATTAAATGCAATCCGTCTTTAGTCTTCTAACACGCAGCGGAAAATGTAGAACAGACTGTAGACTCGACCTTCTTCAAGATTGTCTATTCGGGGGAACAATGTATCAACATCTTCATCTTCAACAAATGCATTCCAGCTATCTTACGAATCAACCCATAATGTACACATGTAAGCAAAAAGGTAAAAATGATGACACCAAAGCAACAGGTTGAACCACTGAACATCTCTGCGGATATCTACTCCGGAATAAATGATTAAGCCCGATCACGTGAACCTGTTGTGCATCCTTAATGTACACATTTCTCTCCCCTGATGATTGCGATCTCATCGGAATCAGCATAACATTGTGTACATGAAGTATTAGCCAGAAGCACTTTAGCATAAATCAAAATCAGCACGTGTGAAGATGTCGATAATCCCAATCTACTAATAATACCATTTGAAATTGTCTAACTCTTTATCAACCCCCATGTATCAAAAACAACGGCTCTATTGGGTAACCACATGTGAAGATAACCCGATATGACGAACTTGAGAATGAAGTAAAATCACCAGACTTGCTACTTAAGCTTGTACTATCCTTGTGACTAAGAACGGTGTACCGTATACCCTTAATAAAAGTGTAATAAGCACAATTCCTCTTGACATATCCTCAACTGCGTGAGACACTGAGCACTACAACGTAACTCCTTAAAGTGATAGTTACTTTGTGGGTATAGAGAGAAAGAATCACAAAAGTAACTAGATATCCAAGTCTTCGTCACCATTAATATATGCCCAAACAAGTCATCTTCGCGGATGGAAAGAAAGAAAGAAGACGAAATAAGTGCACGTGTCCGTAAAACATTACTTCAAACCCAAATAAATAATAACGAATCATCCCCGCAGTTACATTTGATATTCATTGAAAACTGTAGCCGTGAATGTGTATCCCCGTGAAATTTGTAACCCAAAATACCACTCATTTACCAATAATTATCAAAAATTAGTATCCAAAATTTTTATAAAAATCGGATGACAATTTTTTGTGCTCATTATATTCAGTCCACCATTTCATTCCAACTCATTAGTATTACAAATCCAATCAGCCCAGTCCGTGTCTTTTGCGTCAGCCCATAACTAATAAGCCCAATTTAAATCGAAGCAACATACAGCCCAATCCAAACAAAGAACCCGATCCAATCCAAACATATACTAGCTATAGATAAGTCAAATGTGACTCACTTCACACAAACCCTAAACACATATCATAATATGTGCGCCCCCATCCTATAATATCTCTCCCAATTCCAGATCTTGTCATTCTAAAATCTGCTTCAATCCACATATCGATCTCATATGCATCATCTATCACAGCCGAATCGCTCAAACACAAATACTTCCTAACCAACCGTTGTCGTCATGTGCATCTTAATCTAGGTCAAGAAATCAATTGAGAAAAAGGCTTCAAGATCCACTCATGGGTCACAGGTAGGAGTATGGTTTGTCTTTTCGTTTTTCATTGTAACCGAATAAAAAGAAATGATTGAGACTGATGTCTTGGTCTTTCTTTAAGTCTATTCGAATATTAAGGAAGCTTGGCTTCACATGTAATAGATCAATGATGATGAAGGTTCAACAAAGAAAATCTTTGAAAGATTAAAAAATTGAACCGAGACTGAGATCTATATTGTTCCTTTATGTTTTATGTTTGAGTCTTGAACGTTATAGGAGATGGGATAGCTGCTGAGGTATGTTGAGGTATGTAGATATTGAGATTGTTGGAGGTTGTGATGATTAGGATATACTTTGGATTTGATGTTGGTTGTTGTAGCTGTCTCGTATATGTTCTTTTTCTTTTCGATGCTACCTTTGGGTAGACAAATGATGGTGTATAACTGATGTCCTCATGAGTCTTGTAGTATTTGGTATGTGGTCGAGTCTGCTTCTCTTCATCTTCTTTCAAAAAAGATTTCGATAGTTTTTCAAAAAGATCTCGATAAATTTAAAAGGATTTCGCTAATTTTGTCCATAAAGATTTCGATAATTTTCTCATAAAGATTTCGAAAATTTCTCAACTTATCGAAAACATGGTTATCGAGATCCTTAGTTTTCGAGATCCTCGGTTATCGAGAACATGATTTCGATAATTTGGGGTTTTGTGTTCTCGAAAATTGACTTTCTCGAAAATTTAGGGTCTTATCTTTTCGAAAATTTCTTATACAAGAAATTTTGATTTTTTCCGGCGATTATTCCGACCATAAAATTCTGACCAGCCTTTTCCCAGTTTCCGATGAGACTTCTGGTGAGTTTTGACCTTTTTGATGACCACTTTATTCACGGTGAAGGTACAAAAATAGTCATAAAAATGAGTACAAATCTGTTTGGACAAAAATTTGACACAAAACAGATTGTGTAGATCTGAATAAGGCATGGTAGACTATTTTGACCATAAGGATACAATAAAATAATGTATGAAACTGTTATCAAGAAAGATAAGGAAAAAAAATTTTCCGGATCTGAAAAAAAGTTTAAAAAACAGCTTCAAAAACACTATTCGAATCCACACAAATCAATAAAGTAACAACCTGGCTCGTTATACCAATTGTAGGACCGATAAAATATATGATTCATGTGGTTCGGGGGGTCGGGGAAGCTCAAAATAAAGGAAAGACATGGTGTTTATTAGATTAAGAAAGGGGAAGGTGTGTGTGTTTTTCTAGAGAGAGAAAGGGAAAACCACACACACCTCAAGATACAAATGAGACATCCACCCTCCTAGTTGCAACTAGGAGGTATATTAATAATAAGAACTAGCCTAACTTACCACTATTGGCTAAACTAGTCCTTGTACTTTGATACTAATGCAATTCCCTACTATAACATTATTTTTAAGGCTAACACCTATCTCTACGCTTTTGATGAACTTTGTGCTTGATTATGAGATATGAACTATCCATTTGTTTTGGCAACCGTATTCATTCTACTAATCTGTTTACCCTTGATATAATTGAATTTGAGGTCTTTTGGTTATGGGTTGGCTGGCTACTCTTTAAGCTACCACAAACCGCCATATCCGATTTGTGACCTTTAATGATTTACTTCGTTCTACTTTGTTTTGATGATTCTCGATCGCTCAAATCTGTTACTATAGAGGATGTTCACGACTGACTTACCATCAACGGAGTATACCTCATGCAGCACGTGGAGATTTTGGTTCAGGTATCAAGACAACTAGACGAACTATTAGCACATGACCTGGAGTTGGCAGCAGCGTGTTACCTTAAAACCTGGAGCCGTGATAGAAGACCTGTCGAAGACCGCAATCTTGCTTCTCTATTCATTTTAGTTGTACTAAGATGAATTGAGAGCAGAAGCAGACTTGCGGATGACAGGATGCTTGGTGATCATGACGAAGAGTCGTAATTCCATACCACAATTCCATGAAGAACTGCCGAAGGCTTGAGGAACCAGACTCAAGTTTATTGTTTTTCTTTTCATCCTATGAGCTGATGGACAACCATGGACCGACTACTCAAGCTTGGAACCTTGAAATTTATGTTATGAATGGATTGACTCTTTTGACGATGTACCTTGCTTTTGATGGACGTTCTATGACTTCTGTTACTCTTATGAGTAGTTTCGTTTTTCCTCCTGGTTATATTGCTGAATTTGATTACATCATTGCGAGTTTCACTTGTTTTGCCGACTTTGTTTCATTATTGATCTTGACTAGGGCCAATCCTAGGATTTAGTTGGACTACTAGGTGGTTTATAGATTTTGTTTCACGATCTTGAGATAGGGTATGACCATCATGAGGGCATATTATGTGAGGCTAGTATTATGACGCCTGATCAACGTGATAATACTGATGTCATATAAGTGCACTTATTGTGTTCATAGGATATCTTGAGTAGTGCCTTAGAGAAGCCTTAGAAGATTTCTGTTATCCGTTGGCGACTATCTGCGATAGTAACGAATTATAGGTTCTTCCCGACCTATAATGTTTGATCTGCCTATCGCTGTACGATTTGATATGTTTTGGGATCCTCGAGATAATGTTTTTGATCTCTGTATTTTGATAATGACTTTAGGTTTCATTGTAGAGCTTTCTACCGTCGATGTTATCGATTGAATTGTCTCCTATCTTACTTGAATGCCTTTGGTTCATTTTTGAGGGGTACACTGGTGTTTTTGCTACCTCTACGATTTGCGTCTGTTGAGACGTTAGCTTTTGATTTGATTAAGGACTGGATTTATATGGAACCAAATTCAGACTGTTGATTCTTGTACGTTTCGGAGGAGTTTTCCTATCGTCTAGCTCTACCTCCTCAGCTGCCGCATGTTCATAACATCTTCCGATTTATCTCATCCAGGAATCACTCTTATCAATTACTTGCATGTGACACCCTACCGTTGATTTGAAGTCACTTGTTATGTTCTTGGAAATCATATAGATCAGACAAGATAGAGTCATGANCCACTTCGATCCACACCAAAGAAGGGAGGATCGGTTTTTATTCTCCCTCTCACACATTCTACGTACCAAAAAAAAAAAAAAAAAAAAAAAACCTAAACTACACCACAAAGTGGCGGCATAAAATTCTTCAAGGAATCCGTGATCATTTTTGACATGAAAAAAAGGGCTAGGAAGTGTTATTGGATCATGCTAAAGGCTTTGGTGAAGAGTATTCGAAGTTTGGGAGGTTTTTGGTTCGATTTGGTTTGTGTGTCGAGGGGTTTGGAGCCCTAGTTTCCTGTTCTTGGTCGATTTCATCATGTGTGGTATCACCTTTGATATTTTTCCTTCCTTTTCATCTTTTTACATGTTATCTTGCCACCTAAAACTAATTATAATCGACCTATATGAATATGTATACGTATGCTATGATATCACATAAAATCATGGATAATACCACATAAAATCATAAAAGACATCACAAGAAATAATGAATTTTGATTAGGGTTTTTGATAAAATCTTGTTGGGTGATTATGTGAGATGATGAAAACATGTTATAATGATGTTATTATATAAGCCTTATGATTAATGAAGGTTATGTATGCGTTAGGGTGTGTTTTGGTTCGAACAATTAGGGTTGTGTTGTGATTTTATGTTAGTTTCTGCAGTGCAGAATTTTGGTCGGATTTGAACGGGGTAAATCTTGATGATACCAACGTTACTTTGCTTGATTTTTGAGTCAAAACATAAGTAATACTTGTCTAGTTTCTGGAAATATAAGTTTCATGGTGATTGGAGGTCGGTAGATAAGCTTTTTGATTTTTACAAGATTAAGTGTCAAAGCTGAGTAAATCGGGTCTGAAAATAAGTAGCGGTTTTTGATTTTTCATTTTCAAACTATAACGAGTTAAGGCCTCTCCTTTTACAGGGGTTAAATATAGGATATGTGTGACTTCCTGGAATTTTTATAGATTTTTCTGAAGAGTAAAAATGGGCTAACCAAATGCAAACTTTCTGGGTGTTTATGCAGTTATTTTTCTGGGTAGGTCTGGAAAGGTGAATTTTTAAAGGATACTTACACTTACTAATAAAATCTGCAAAAATTTGAGTAACTACTTAACTTATGTGGGAACCTCAAGAAAAATTGGGAGAGTCTCTGGAGTTCATTTGATGTGTCTTAAAATTCATAAGAAACTAACCCAGAATTGTAAATAAACCTAAAACGAGTAATGAGTATAACTATAAGTATAAATCATTAAAGACCATTTGTAACTTATGAAATAAACATATAAGTATTAAGTGATCCCTATTTCGTGTAGATCATTTGAAGAGGCGTGACGTTGTTTCTTTGTGTTCGTTCATTCATTTGCTTTCCTTTCATACGCGTTAAGGTACAGATATTCTGACCTTTTCAGTAAAGGTTTCTCATGATTCTTCCTTTCCTCTCTTTGACTGTTTGTTTAACTATGCTATGTTTGCTTTGAGCCTTCTTTTGATGGCTTTCCTATATTGATCTGTTATATATACTATATTGAACCCTGTCATGTTTCCCTTAATTTGTGAACCTTTGATATGACTTGATTTGAGCTTGATTTTGAACCCGTGACATATGAACCCTTGCTATGCTTACCTTGAAATTTGATATGACCCATTTGATCTGATGCTTGTCATGAAGCCTATGTTATAATTACTTGATTTGAACCTTTACTTGAACTCCATTATGAATCTTGATATGATTCCTTGACTTTGATTCACTATTTTGACATGACCTCTTTGTACCTTTGCTATGATTCCCTGCTATTGATATTCTCATTTATGATCTATTTGATATTCGTTCATTATGACCCTAATGATATGACACTTGATGTAGTTCGTTCATTACCTTTGTGACCTAGAAACTTGGGAAGTGCTTTTAATATTATAATTGGATGTGAAAACCTTTAGTAATTATTTTATGAAAATGTTTTGAGAAAAGCCTATTTTAAAATGATGCTTATGAGCACTATGTGATACCACATTTATATGGGAATTTATTAACTTTTATGATAACTACTTTTAAAGACTATCTTTATGAAAACCGTCATTAAAGATCACTTTTATGGATACCACTATTGAAATATTTCTTTAAATGAAGAATTGATATAAACTTTTGAATTGAACCTTTGCTATGAACCTTGAATATTTAAGTTGTGAACCCTTAAATTATGAACCTTTGACATTCTGATGACTTAGACATTTGCCAAACCTTTACTTTGCCTTCTCATTACTATGTTCCATTCCCTACCGCTATTATGATTTCTGACCTTGGTACATCTGACACCTTTGGTTCATTGATATTATGTTGTCTGGAAACTCTTTTGAAAAATATAACTTGGTAATATGAGATAAAACTATTCGAACTAATTTCTGAAAACATGACAACGTGTCAGTTTCTAAATGGAGGTTTAAATAACCTTTGTCAGAAATGTTTTAAGGAAATACTTTTACGATAACCATGTTTTAAAATGAATTGCTAAGTTTTCCAAATCAGTTTCTTATAACATATTCACACTTGTAAACCTTGAACCATTGATACGAACCTTTACTTGTTTAGGATTCCCTATGCCACTGCTATGATACTCTTTTATTATTTGAATCTGTATTACATGGACCATCTGATATGAACCTTTTGACTTACCTTTGACCTATTCAGTATGAGACCCCGACTATCACTAGGCATGGGGGTTCCATGTCCATAGCATTGATGCACCGATGTTATGACTCCTGTGTGGTCGAGTGATTTTCCACACCGTCCCCTTTCTGTTATATGTATGCGCGCTTTATTTATTTATTATGGCCAACTGATTTCTGTGGGGGCGTATGGATGTATCCTCGACATGTTATATGTTATATGTTATTGTTATCTGTTATCTGGTGAATGTGGCTGTGTGTGCAATACACGTCCTTCATAACCCATTGAGGTAACCCCTCTGATTTATATTTGATATTCTGAGGTCTCCTTTCTAGATTTCATATGAGACCATTTATATTATGATCTGTTCTGTTTCTGGGCACGGGATTGAGATACTGAATAGACCTTATGTTGACCTTTACCTTTTACCTTTACCTTTACATTTACCTTTACTCTTATTTTTTTTTTACATTACTTCCATATTAAACCTTGTGACACTTAGCCATTGCAACATATTCTGTTCTCGTTTTGTTTTCATATTCTTGATTTCTTTCTCAGCAGGTTCGTTTGGACTTATGTCGTTTCCACTTCGTATTCCTTTTGTTATTAGTTTTTGTTTGTTTATATCTGGTCACTGAGCTTTTTAAGCTCAGCCGCGTTTCTTTTCCCGCGGCAGGTTTTAGAGGGAAGCTGGGATATGAGTGAAGAGTGCTTAAGAGTTAGTTGGACTTCACCTTGATAGCTATATTCTGGAGTAGAGTTGACTAGAAGAGATTTACATTTCACATTTAGTATTTCATTATTGCTTTCATTTGTAACCTTTTTATTTCAGATTATTCCTTTGTAACCTTTGAAATTCTTTTATATTACTTATGTTGTATGTCTGTATATGCTTTGATATGTCACCATAATGTAGTGCTTCTACCCTTATCGGGTTGGGGTGTTACATAGAAGACCCTCGACACAATCACAAGAGTGGATTAGGTTCTTGTGATTCTTCCCTTGCAAGGAGATGTGTTCTTTCAAAGACGAAAAGTGATAGATTAAGAACACAAGATGCAGACTTAGAGGGTAGAGAGAAAAGAAATTAGAGAGAAAGAATGTTTGGCAAAAGGTAAGAAATACAAGAGGCAAGGGTGGGTATTTATAGGCCAAGATCCCAAATGGGGAATAATTTACCGAGACTGGTGCATCACCCGCGCGTCAACGCGCGGGCAACGCGCCAAACTAACTAGTGAATTTATTCCTTGTGGGATCTTGGTCTTGTAAATACTCAACCTTGCTAAACCTCCAATTGTACTTCACACTTTTGACCTTTCCATTATTCATCCTCAAGGTCAACCAACTCAAAATAGCCATTTGATAAAAGTCATTTGTGAAGTATTTAAAAGAATGTTTAGGGTGTAAACCAATTATCAAAGATAGAAAGATAGAAGGGATAATTGGATAGGGAAAGAATAGGTATTCCTCACATGGCATAGAAAAGAGAAAGAATATGCCATTGTATATTCCTTTGCTTGGAAAGGAAAGGTGGATGTTGGGATGAGTGAGAGAGGGAAGATTATGTGAGAGGTTAGGTTAGAAGATAACCATGATTAGATTGAGTGAGTTGGCATGGTTAGGGAGGAAAGAATATGCCAAGAATATTCCATATGAGGATAAGAAGGTGAGTTGGCATGGATGGGATAGGAGAGAATATGCCAATGAATAAAGAATATGCTAAGGGGATATTCCAAATGAATAAGGAATATGCTTTTGCTTGGAGAAGAGGGTGGATGTTGGATGAGGGTTAAGAGATAACCATGGTTGAGTAAGAAGAGTAATCATGGTTGAGTGAGAAGAGAATATCCAAGGGAATATGCCATTCTTGGAGAGAAACGGGAGATGAAGGGTTGAGATGAGTTTGGGTGAGTTGGCATGGGTTAGGGTGAAGAGAATATGCCAAAAGGACAAAAGATATGCCAAAGTACAAAGAATATGCCAAAGGAATATTCTTTGGATTGGAGAAGAAGTGTGTGAGTGAGTTGGCATTGGGTTGGATAGGATAGAAGGGAATATGCCAAAGAATATGCCCTTTCTTGGAGAGGAGGGTGAGAAGTGAGTTGGCATATATTGGAAAGAGTTGTATTGATTTGATGGGTGTAAGAGTGAGTTGGCTAGTATGTGTAAGAGTATATAGGTTGTGAGGGGAAGTGTGTGTCTTTTGAAATATGAATGTTGGAGGTGTAAGAGATGAAGTGATAGGGAGCCTATGACTTGATTTCAAATTTGAAATACCCATGTGATGAAATGAGAAGGATATGGGAAGCAAGGTTTTTTGTGGTGAAGGTTTATTTGAGTTTGAAATGGATGGTTGGATGAGGAAAATGAATAGGTGGAGGATTCTAAGTGGTTGGATGGGAATGTTGTAAAGGGAATGTTTTGAAGATTTGGTGTGGGAATGTGGGAGACAATAAGTACACAAAGTACAAGGAATATAAGAGATTGTTTGGGGATAAGATTTGGAAGGATTTTGAAATGGTTGGAGGATTTGTTTGGTGTTGAGATTAATCAAAGGATTGATTAGAAGATAATCATAATGTCATTAAGGAAAAGAGATGACAATTATGATTATGGGTTGAGGATAGGATGGGAAAATCAAAGGTTACTTATATTTCCAAGTAACTGAACGTCCAGTATTCATAATCTCATAACTCGTGAATTTTCACGACTCGACGTATTCAATAATCACCTTGATGCAAACAAGCTAAGTGTTTTGCATCCTTGTAAAGCATATCCCATACGGGAAAGGATGCGTTTACGCAAAGGGACCTTTGACTTAGTTTGACCAATAAGAGAGTAAACCCGTTACGTGATTAGTGAAAACGTAAACACGGGTTATTACCATATGAATACTTTCACTTGATGTTACGTGAAGTATAAAAGTCCCCTAGGTTTAGAAACCCTTGGCTAGAGGCGTTTGATAAAATATTTGAGTTGGTGTTTTGTCAAAAACGAGAGGTCGTGATTATAAATCCCTCTAAGTCTAAAACCCGTTTCGAGTATTCCTAATGAAGCACTTATCATATTCATACCTGTATTGAACGATCCACATTTGTCGGGTAAGGGAAAGCCGACTTTCAAAATTCATCCCGAGCCATACAGTAGCCTGGCGCGCTGCTGGCGCGTCCGCGCGCGGGTAGCGCGTCAGGAGCAGACATGAGCTCGGGGAATTTTGGCTAGCGTTTGTTATTTTATGTGTTTCGAAGCTTTATTTGTCATCATTAAAACATAAGGAGATCTAGTCAATGTTGTCCCAACATAACGGATTAAGTCTAAGTGTTGAGGGATGATTATTTTTGTATTTTAATATTTTATAGAAAGCAATGTAAAATCTCGGGGTTTGAAGAGTTTGGTTTTATAACTAATAATTAAACTAAATAAACTAAATTAAACTAAAGATGTGGAAAAGTAAATTTATAGAAACTCGTGCGATAGGTAAAGTATATTTACGTTGAATCTCATTACTCTATAGTTATCTCCTATTTATTAATCGAATTGTCACAGCCTTGTTTAATTAGAGCGTTGTATTCCTTAATATCAATTTCGGTTGGTTATTCCCTACTCTATGAATTTTGTTCCCATTGAGCGGCGCTTACGAATGCCCTTTTAAGTCTCTCAATGTCAGCAAATGCAATTCACTCATTAAATACAACGAACAACACACTAATTATATAGCGGGGCATTTAGTCGGACGTTCAAGCTAGTAATATATTTGACCTAGCTAGTTTACCTTCTCCAAACGCAACAACTAATTAAACAAGAGACGACAATCAATAATCAATAACTAGGTTTTATTCAATCTTAAGTAAACACTAATAAATTTAGCCAAGCATGTTAAATCGAAGAAAAGATGAACAAATAATCACACAGCACATAGACATATTGTAATGATTAAGGAATGAATAACTTATTTTCAATAAAACATGGAGTTATGGGGGCTAAAAACCCTTACAATAGCCGTAAAATTCGGACCTCAAAGTATCTCTCCAATTCCACACTAAGTTTCTTCTTTCTGAATGAAAATCATACGAAAATATATATAGTATTACAATTATGACGGCGTCACTTGCAAAGTGTTTCGCCGTCAGCTCGTTGTTATTAGGGTTTCGTTATTGGCACCGACTTATTGTGACAACATCACCTTATGAATCGTGACGCCGTCGCTCTTCAAATTCTTGGTCATGACACCGTCAGCTCAAGGCCGTCTCCATCGCCTGAACCGTCATTTGAAAATTTTATAATTTGATCATCTTCGTTAGTCTTCAAGTGACGACATCACCTTGTGTTTGTGACGAAACATTAACCATTTTTGTGACGATTTTCTTGAATTTGTCATTTTCTTCGTTTTCTTGTCCAATCGAGCCATAAACGTTCCATTTTCCAGCATTTGCTTCCCGAGTACCTAAAACTTAAATAGAAACGATTTAGGGTAATAATTGATCGAATATGTATAGCTTTAGAGGCTAAATGTGTAACACCCTGAAACCGGGCCTAAACAATTTATTGCAAGAATGCCATCAGAATAGTTGACTACTTTTATATGTTTTAAGGACTTACGTGATTGGTTAGTCAACCTGATAGTCAATTTAATAGTCAAAGTTTATGTAAATGGTTATAGAAAATACGATGTGTCTCTATTATAAGAAAGATGGACTTTGTGGAAAACTAGAAGGGGGGTTGAATAGTTTACCGCTTTTTACGTTAATTATCTTTTACAAATTACCCGTTTTAATCAAAGATATACTTGACGTTTTGCTTTATTATATGAATGGAAATACTTTGGCCAACTCAAAGATAATATGTGAACACAACATAATATATATAAAGCATGCAAGTAAAGAGATAGAACGATCAAACCACAACACGATTGTTTATCGTGGTTCGGCTACAAGGACCTCACTTGTCCTTGCCCTACGTCCACGCCCCGAGTCAGGCCGAGTATCAAGAACTCGGAGTTTAAGCACTATCACAAACACATTCTCAGGATGGAGAACCATTTACACGTGCTCACCACTTTACTCAGGTTACTAAAGCTAATACGGAGTTCGTAGTTCGGGTAAACCACTAACGTCGCTAATTCTTTTACCGCAGGTAGATGTGAGTTTTTACGAAGGGTGCAACCAATCCGATATGTTCTTTTACAAGGGTAGCAACAACTCGACTCCTATGTATTGTTGAGCGTAAATAATCTAACCGATCCGTTGACCAATATCATATGCAAAGTATAACTACCAAGGCGTTATACTCAGATAGTTAACAAGGTCTTGCAACTTCTTGTTGAAACTTGTACTTTTCATTGATCGCTTGTGAACCTTCTTGCAATAGAAAGATAATCACACAGGTCAGTGTTACTGAGTTAGTTGAGAGGATATGTGAATAATATGGCCCGAAGTGATAAGGATTTTCTTGCAGTTGATTCTATTTATACTACATGAAGTCACATTGGGGGAACCGGCGGACTCTCCAAGGGTTTCCCGACCCGCCGTTGAACTCAGGGTCGCAGGTTGCTGATACCAACCGTTGCACACAAAGTAAGAATCCTACAATATAATGTCGTCACATCACAGTAGGTACCGCATTGATCATGAGGAGTTTTCTAATGCACCATCAATGCCAAAGAGAGTCAAACACCAATGCATAATATCATGTGTAATAGATGAGATGTGACCATAAAATCCTGAAATATTATATTCAATGATGCCAAGACTCAATGTGGCTCCAAATAAGATGCTGACTTAATATATATAACTGAATGTCGATCACACTCTTCAATTATGGAAGACCAATCATACCTACTGTCACATCTAACTACATGCTACTTAAACTGACTAAACTGCATGGCAAGTCAAACACACATGTAATACTTAAAGAGCATCAAGGCCACAAGTTAGATTAAGATCATGGTTGTGAGCATTACAAGCTTAGAAAACTGTAGGGATAAAACACATTAGCAAATTCTAAAATAAGTATGCAAGCAAGTATATAAACGGCATACCATGATGCTTGATGTGACAATCTATTTAAGTCAGCTCACAGTTAAGGCTACTGCTCATCCTAACAAATAGCTCATGCAGCTTCAATTTGATGTGACGAACACTCAGTTAAAAGACGCGTAAGTCACATCAACTAGCATGGCATTGATCTCATTAAGTTTACAACATAAAATGATTTATGAAAACTATTTTAAACGCTTTCATTTAGATAATTAATAGAAACAATTATGTTTAATATAATGGCAAGCTTTAGTTATTAAGATTAGGAACGTAAAGTGTGTTTTATCAAGCTAAAGTTGTACTTTGTCATTAAACGAAAATTAGCAAAGTCGTAACATATAAAATAAACGTTTTAGGCGATATTTGTATTAACAATCTCCCCTTTTCTTTGTTGATGACAAAACTTATTTATTTGTAAGTAAACTATGTTCTAGTCTTAAGTCTTATAATGTTTATATAATTATTTTGACGCAAAGACAATAGCATGGTCAAAGAAGATTGCGCAAATATGCAAAATATGCAATCAAGTTTATATAGAGTTTTCTCCCCCTTTTTGTCGAACAAAAGAAGAGTCGGCGTAGCGGAACCATGCTCACCCTTAGATCGATACTGTCACCTAAAATGGAGTACAAGGGGAATCATGGGATATTGGACGCTACAGATACAAGAGCGTTAGTTTTACGCAACATAGTTATCAAGCAAGACATGCTTGAGATTATGCAAATCTCTTATGCTCCCCTTGATAATACTCCCATTGCTAGGGTACACGTATATGGATTCAAGGATAACGGAAGCACAAAAGGAAAAGGTTAGTGTAACAATCGATCTAAGAGCAAGAGTACGAGCGGATAATATTTAGAATTTCATGGAAATGAGTTCAATACAACTCAAGAATGAAAACCACACCTACTTTAAAACAAAGACAGAACTAAAAGAAAAACAAATGTAAAATCCTACATCTTTTTAAAAGGAATCTCACTGTTCATCAATGAGAAACATTTATCCCAAACAACAATGGAGTTTTTTGGTGAAAGGATGGATTTTGGATTTTGGGTCTTGATTGAGGATGTGGTGGATTTGAAGAGAAATCTCCTTGTTTATATGGGTTCTTGGTGACATTTTGTTGATGTTTTGAGAGTCTGCTCTAAGCTGATGAGACATGGTCTCATGATGCTCACAATGTCTGGTTTAGAAAAACATCATATTCGTTGTTTAGAGCCATTAATGTCTCCGAACTTTCCTAATACAGAGCGGTTCTTTCACAATTCCGCATCCATCGGCGGGGAAGGTGTGACTGAAGAGAGTGTTAGTGGTGGGTTGCTTGAACTGAAGGAGAAATTCGGGTGTGATGTTCCTCCTTCAGTGGAGTTGAAATCATGAGACTGATCGAATTGTGAATACCATTGCTTTCAAGGAACGAATGGGTTAAGTGGGTCTTAAGTTCATTTTGATGGTCGGCAGATGTGTCCATAACAGAAGGGCTCATCTTCTTGTATAAAAGAAAATAGGGAATGCAAGTGTTGGGGAGGCTCATTTTTGAGTGTGGTGTCGTTGTGAGAGATAGTGGGAAGGCTGATCTATTTTGGTTGTTGAAGTTTTGAAAACGGGATGGAAGCACGACGGGTTGACTATGTGACAGCATTTGATATTGTGGAAGATTGAAAGGTCTAGCATCATCGAATAATGCTAAATTTTCAACCAGGATTGATGATGGGGTTCTGTTTGTTTTTATTTCTCCGCACATTATCATCAATATCGAGTAATGGTGGAGGATTAGATGGCCTAGGCGGTAGATGTTCTATGTTGATGGAGAATGGTGATAAGGGACTTGGAAACTGTAGAGCTCCATAAGGCTTTGTTTGGTGATGGAGATATGAGATACATGATCTTGTTAGGAGTTGGTGAGATGTTGGAGGGGGGGGGGGTGGTGTATGGAAATTCCATTGGGTAAAAAGACCACATCATTTGTCGGATAAGATTGGTTTGAGAG
>LBNU01025581.1:4557-25805 GCA_014162995.1 Artemisia annua | reverse complement strand
CATCCCAACATCTAACATTAACTTCATTAAAATGTCGAGTTCCAAAAAGTTGACTACAATCCACCCTAATCTCATACTGGAAAATTGCCGAACACCGCGTAAATACGTTTTTTCGGGCAGAAATCAAGGTTAAATATACAACATACAAGTTTGTACCTTCATTGAAATCTAGAGATCTAAGATAACCGCAAAATATTACAAGAATGGGATCATCACCTTGACGAACAAAACTAAAGCCATGGCTAGGGAGAAAGTGGATAATGGGTTCGCCAATGTGCAAGCACCTGAGACGCTGCCACTAGGGCCATTTGCAGATGGAGGGAACGCTATGCCTGAGCTAGTTGATGGAACCACTGACCCTGGAAGACCACCTATTGGTGCACCACCGAGTTGGAAAGGTGATGGGGCCGGAGCAAAGCCCAGCTCAGGGCTCACCACGGTAGGTGGTGGTGTTAGTGGTGGAACCTGCTGTGGGCCTGAAACACATTTAGCAACCCAAAACACATCAGTTTCATACTGCTTATTATTACTACATAATAACCAACATCAAAACCAATAATTATGTCATTATAAAGTATATTCAAATGATCTAACTTAATTGTACAATATCAGTAGCATTTTAAATCACTTATAAGTTCAAGATCATGTCACCTGGGCATCGTGGTTGAAGAGAACTAGACAACCTGCAGAGTAAAGATCCATAGCAAAGTGAGACCATCAGAAAGAATTATGTTATTACCCCTTTAACTAATCAAAGAATTGCATTGCTTAACTCCGACACCTAGTTTTGGGAAAATGTTTAACTATATGCATATTGTATAAGATATCATTTCGGTTACGACAGATTAAGGGATCTTTTGACTTCATATTTTCTTTTTCATGATAACAATTAGTAGCGGATATGGAAACTTACAATAAAGTTCTGCAATGAAATTTTCATGAGAGTCTAAAAATCGAAAGTATAGAAAATTACGTAGTTATTATTGTTCCGTTGACAAAGCCACCATAACCACAAGATGTCACATTGCATCCGGCACTACTCTGCTGAACTGTAACATTTCCGAGCATGAGGTTACTGCCTTTGCATTGCATGCTTGAACAAGAAACTGATAATGAAGCTGGTTGACAATATAACCTGCACCAAACAAAATGGAGATGTCAACTGTTATTTTAACAAGAAGGGTGCCAACCGTGACCAACACAGCCGTGACCAACATAGCCGTGACCAACGAGCTCGGAGTGGTGGCCTATGGAGTGGTGGCTTGGACCCAAAGAGGGGTGCCAACCGTGACCAACATAGCCGTGACCAACGAGGACGTTGGTTCTTCAAACGGTGGGGTATTGTTACGATCCCACATCGGCCAAGTATGGGATTGGTTGATGGTTTATAAAGTCAAGGTGTCCCTAATTGATACGAACCTATCCCATACTAGGCTCGTATCGGTTCATAAGTCCAAGTGTAGAACTCACTCAAAAAGCTAGCTTGTAAGAGGAGGGGACACCTTGACTTTATAAACCATTAACGAATCCCATACTTGGCCGATGTGAGATCGTAACAACATCACGCAAAGCTACCACACTAAATGTCCCCAAACCCAAATCAAATGCTACTATTGTTTTCAACTACGTGTTATCATTGATATGACATAATCAATGAAGATGGCCGTCGTGCCCATCAATAAAATCCTGATCCTCAAAGAAACCCGATGTAACAGGCAACGGAAACTTTTGAGTAATATATTTCCATGAATCATTTCTAATACTATACACCTCAACTTGCAGGCAACCTGGAAAGACAGGGTTTAGTATTGGATAGATGAAAAGACAGGGGGGGGGGGAAGTAGAATATGGTGGGAGAGTCATTAGACCTGATAGTGAAAGAATCCAATGTGAATGGCAGAATCATAGGATGATCCACAAGTAAAACAAATTAAGCAATACAAAACCAACAATAATCTATAGGATTTCATTGTTGTTGTGGTTTGAACGATGAAATTGAAAATGATCGAGATTTAATGAAGAAGGGTTGAGATAAAAGAGCCTTCAAGTGTTTAGAAACACATCTCAGTAGAGCCACCATTTTTGCAGGTAACCGGATGAGTATGTTGGTTAAAATATCGTCACTTGGGAGAAGTTACAAGAGGATAGTTGCCGCTGGCTCTTTTGTCAACGACCAGCTTATTCTTTGTTGTTTATCTTTAGGGACCAAAACTTGTGCATCAGGATCAGACTTCCAAAACTTGTGCGTCAGGATCAGACTTAGTTCTTAAAGGATCCAGCATTTCCTCCGTTTAACAAGAAACTCCTTCATATGCAATCTGAATGCAAATAACATAATGAATTATGCAGTACTTTAGGAACNAAAAAAAAAAAAAAAAAAAAAAAAAAAAAAATTAACAACTATAGCAATAAACTGTGATGAATGAGTTTTGGTGGGACATGCTATGTCTCAAATGTGGGTTAAACAAAAAAGTTGGAAACATGTGTATCTTCAAAGCATGTGAAGCCTCCAAAATTGCCTTATCCAACAATTTATATAGTTAAAGTCATAACTAGTTTGTTGATCATACTTAAACAGTTAACTATAAAGAGCAAATAGATTTAAAAAGAATGGTGTTTTTAAACTGCAAACATACCCATTTTGACCCGAACCCTAACCAATTTGACTTGAACCTCCCATATTGACCTGAACTCATTATAACTCAAATGCCCATATCACCTTGCTAATACATCGTTTATCTTTTTAGGTTTTGTGCCAATAGATAATTATGTCACACATTGAAATTTTACGTAAAATTTCATTTGTGTAAAGCTAACTGTCATGATTGTGACGGTAAATATTATGAGATTGATCATTAACCTTTTTGTTTGCCAATGCATTGTCACCATTTTGCCAAAAATTACATATAGCAATCTTGATTTGTTGATTGTGACAAGGTGTGTTTATATTGTTTAGATTTCTATATGCATCTGATCAATTTTCTTTTATCCCGGCTCCGTCCCTCAATTTCTTCTAGGTAGATTAGTATGTTGACTAAAACATCATCGAACTGTATAACAGCTGATAGGTAAAATTTTGATGCGTACTCACAATATTGTTTACGAGATTAACACATATTCATAAGCTTTAATAGGTCTTACAAAACAAACGAAAAGATACCTGTGATATCCTTAACGCCTTATTGGAGGTCTTGCAATAGACAGCTTATGTGGAAGGGGTTTTCAAGCAATTTGTTTTCTTTTCGGAACACAATTGCGTGGCCCATTGGGCAGTTTCATTTCTTTCCTATCATAACTTGTTTTCCGAAAGTGTGATTTTGTGCGAATCTAGATACAGTAATTTAATAGGCACGTCATGTTCGACTGTTCGAATAGGGTAGAAATGAGTCTAATTGAGATTGACCGTGCAAAAGCTTAAGCTTGGTGTGATATATTTTACAATAACTTTAGGAATAGTGAGGATTTTCGGTTGGAATGACTTTAAACAAAAACTTTTTTTGATCAGTGAAAAATTGACTTGTAGATATTTTTTACCATTTTGAATAACATTCTTCTTTTGTGACTAATTAATTCCATGACCACCGAGTTGGCAACGATAAAGATACAAATTCAATATAAGGTAAGGTTTAAACAATAACACACATACTTGTGAGAAGCGTAGATCAAAAGTTCTTAAAAGTTTCTCATAACATTGCAAAAGATAAGGGATGTTGGTGGGAAAAAAATTGTGTAGAAGAGTTTTTTTTTAGCGTAAGTTTTTATGCTAAAAGATTGTAAAAAACATTGCGCATTGAAGAATTTGTAAATCGGCATTTTGCGCATTACAAATTCGTTTATGCATAAAAAAATAGCTTCTACATCAAAATCTTCATCGTGAATGACATTAACATGAACAAGAATAAATAATAATAATAATAAAAAAAAAAAAAAAAAAAGAAGAAGATGCATCCAAAATTTATATTATTTTTGAAAAAAATGTTTTTTCTTGTTTTTCCGCACGCAAAAAGCGAAAAAAAAAAAAAAAAAAAAAAAAAAAAAACTTTTTATCACAACTTGTTTATGCACCAACATACTCTATTTTGAAGAAAAATTTAAAAAAATCTCACGAGCTTTTTTTCAAGCATTTGTAGGCTTCTCACATAGTTTTGTCTTTTTATTTGATCTTCCCCCAAATACGATAAATACTCAAATTTACTGAGTAGTTTATAACCACAAGTTCATAAAGAGCTTTCAAGGTTAAATGAATACAACCTTCTAATCTCTCAAAACCAAAAAGACTGCCACAGTGACATGTTGTTGTAATTAGTTTTCTACTAACGAAGTTGTAATAAGTTGAACACACTTGGAACTTGTTATTTATAAATGTACAACCTTACCAATCTGAACAACATACCTGTTATTATTTGACTCGGCCATTTTGCAACATCTTCAGTTAAACCATAAAATTACAAAAAAAAAACAGGTACATATACATAAAAGTATATAACATTAATCATGGACTAAAACATATACATCACTTAACTTATATACGCAAAAATAAAAAATCGCATAATTCAGACAACACGCACGATCGATCAATGGGTTCAAAGTAGGGCTGTAAACGAACTGAACGTTCAGTGAACGTTTCATGAACCGTTCGGTAAAAGGTTCATTTACGTTCGTTCGTTTATTAAATGAACGAACATGAACATTATTTTACGTTCGTTTAGTTAAATGAACAAACATGAACAAAAGTCTCGTCCGTTCATTTGTGTTCGTGAACGTCCGATTATGCGTTCGTTAACGTTCGTTTATGTTTATTTATCTATTTATCTTTTATTTAATAAAACAAAACCTCAAGTGGGGACTTTTACATTTCAAAAAACTCAACCTTCCCTTATTAAGTAATAAGTTAATTATTAATAATTTTTTTTAATATGGTCAATAAATAAAAAAACCTACGACATATTACCTGATTTGGCTAAATTTTTATTTAGTTTCGTTTTTGAAATAAAAAGGTAAAAAAATACATGTGTCAAAAATATAAAAAAGTAAAACTTTAAAAAGATGGGGTAAAATTTAAAAAGTTTAAGGTTGAAAGTTGAAATTAGAAGAAACTAAAAAATCCACCACTATTCACAAGAACATACAACTATACAAGCACGTATGAACCCTACAATCCCAAACCTGCGTTGCTCGATCTCACACAGCATCATCGATCACACACAACATTCCGAAGATGATTTAATGTTAGGTTTCAAAGGTTTTCATCATATATGTATCAATTGTGTAAGTAAATCAATATTAATTTTCGATTTTGAAAAATTGACGGGATGCGATTAGTTTCCATAATATATTCCCATTGTAGTTTTGATGTTATTGTGTTTTGGGATTTTTATTTTGTTAGTTTGTTATGGGTTTTTTATTTTGTTAGTTTAATTGATGAATTAAGGTGTTTATTATGTTGTTCAGTATGTGTGCACACCAAGAGTTTGTTTTTATGCCTAAAAAAAGAAGCTAAAAAATCAATGATTTCTGTTCTTTCCAACATCAGGTCTTAGAAGACTAGGCTATACATAAAGAAAAACCTTGCAACTGTTGCTCAAGTAATAAAGGAGTAATCACATTAGGTGCAAGAAGAGTTAGTTATACAATGGTTTCAATTTGTGCATCCTGAATACCAATAATTTTCTTTTGGGCGAAATCTGAACCGTCTAATTGTGCGAATAAAAAAGTGAAAAGGGACTTAATATTTGTGTATCCTGAATACCAATAAGTTTATTTTGGAAGTTAAAAATACTTGTCAAGTGGTATTGTGTTTGTATGTTTGCATTATTGCAAATTTGTTTGTATCACTCAGACATTCCAGGTTTCATGTCATTTATAATATTAGTTCTGATATATGATTTGGGTTATTTCAGTTTCTTTTCTTCAGATGACTACAAGAATCAATGTTGTACGAGCACAAATCGTGTCCGATTGTTAAAAACACTAAAAGGCCAGTTCAATATTTTAGTCATACCTATATTAAAATAGGTTGAAAAGTAAACTCTTTGATGCACTTAATACGTCTGCTCGAGAAACTACTCAAGAGACGTTATCTTCTATATTTGATGGAGAAGACAGCAGTAAAACACCACTAAAAGAAGGTCTTACTCGACAAATAGAAGATTTTGGGAATACCAACTTTAGTATGCCATCTGATTATAAGAAGTCATTCCTTAGTGAAGCGGTTGACATTGAAATTGCAACGATCAAACATGTATTTAATAGCATAACACAAGTTCAATCTCGAAGAAAAAATGAGACAGGAGCACAAATTTACGAAGATCATTGACTAATGAAAGTAGTTACTCTGACATATCGGGCATCAGCAAGTACATCTGAATCGTGGGGTCAAGATCTTAATACATGCCTGAAATATGAGAATGAGAGTGCGAGCTCAGCCTATTCACTAATTCACATGAGAAGAGCCGTGAATAGAGATTAATAGATACCACCGTAACATCTGGTTTTGTTTGTCTTCAACCTACTCGTGATGCCATTCATGTTTTTCTAATGGAGGTCATCAAATTTGATGCACTAGCTTTAAGTCGTGTACTAGAAGGCAATCTTGAATCACATACGTGGCAGGTATACATGTGATGCCCTGATCAACTCCTCCACTCCGTCATAATTAACTTTATATTGCTATTGTATATGATATTAGCGAGGGTTGTTGTAGACTTTAAGTTTTTTGCTGCCTTTTCTATGCTTAATTTCAACTGTTGCTTATTCTTATACGATAAAATACAATTTTAATATAAAATTTGGAATGTTTCTACATTTGCAGGTAAATGTTTTGACCAAAGATGTGGGGTTTAAGTCAAATGGATGTGGAACACGAGTTCATGGTGATAATGTTCAGCTTATACACGCCCTAGACCACATTGCGGTGATTAATTGGGGTTAACTTTCTATCATTTTTAAGACTCATATCAGGATATATGGATGTTATAATTTACTTTTGTTTGATTAATTGTTTCAAAGTAGCTTGTGAGTGGGCAGTAATTAGATTCGTCGTTTAGATAATGTAGACACAATAACTAGATAGACACTGTTAAAACCAATATCAGACACCCTTTTTGCTTATTGATATATTGTTTGCACTTCAATATATTGTAGGTGGATCTCTATGAAAGGTCATGTTGCAATTTATTTGCTTCAATATAAAAAATGTTTGAATAGTTTTCTATGTTTGTATCGAACTCTGAGTAAAATGCTATCACTAAATTCGGTATGATATGTGTGGCATTGAATATTATAACCGACAAAAAAATCAAGTAAATGGCTCATGCATACACCGATAAAGTAAGTAAAGTAACTCCCAACACCGTCTTTCACGAGTTATGGGTCCGAATACGGTCTTCCACGATGTATTGGGGATGTTGAGATGTAGACAGCCTTACCCTTCATAAGGTAGGGAGGCTGCTTCCGGTTCTACCAAAGGTAGAAAAGTAAAACTCTATCACTAAACTCAGAATGATATGTGTGGCATTGAATATTATAACCGACAAAAAAAATCAAGTAAATGGCTCATGCATACACCGATAAAGTAAGTAAAGTAACTTTCAATACCGTCTTTCACGGGTTATGTGTCCCAATACCGTCTTTCACGGTGTATGGGGAATGTTGAGATGTAGACAATCTTACCCCTACCTAAGGTAGAGAGGTTGTTTCCGGTTCTAACAAAGCTAGAAAAGGACCTCCAACCTTGCAAAAAGTAAGAATTAAACCCTTGACCTCTATCTCATGAGGCACGAGTTTTAACCACTTGATCCAAGCCTTGCTTCATGCATACACCGATACACATGACTAAATCATTTTTAATTATTGTAACGAAACAACCCAACATAGCAAAGCACTATACAACTTTAAATCTAAATTTTATTCATGTCTAAATCTCGTGTCACAAAAACATAAAATTTAAATAAAAATTACAAACTATCAAAAACAAAGCAAACAAAAACGAGCACAGATATCTCACTTTAAAAAGATTACAATTAAATAGGTTAATACAATGTGTTAAATATGTGAGGCCACTAAATAGGTGGTCACACCTCACCTTTATTGTAACGTGTTTTTTAAAGGATTTTTGACAATGTATTAAATAGGTTTTTGTACAAAGCAAACCCAAGTTATCTATAAGTTTTCATCTCACAAACTACTAAAAGCATGAACACAACTTATGATAACTGATTTTAGCTATGTGAGCAACAAAACATTAATTAGGCTAACAGAATACGGTTTAAAAATATTTTTCAAAATAAATAATTCTGCAAAAAATACAGACGACTTGGAAAACTCAAGTGATGGTTTAAGGTTATTTTGTATGAGTGAATTATCAACAACAAAATCAGCACAAATACGAAGTAAAGCTTTTGGTAAGTTATTATAAATCAGGAATTTGATATTTCTTATACTTCTGAAAGTAACATTTAATTAACTTTGCATGTAGTTCGGCAAACATTGTATAACAAGAAGGTAAAACAACTTACCGTAGACCACATACCACCAAATTAATTGAATATGAATTGCAAAATACAAAGTTCGAAATGAATATTTAAAATGTTCACTTATTTGTTTTACTAAGTATGTTGTTTATTTATAACAATGCTCAAAGATAAGATATGCATTATGAGAAGATTATGATAATAATTTACAAGTCTGCATCCAGAGGCGGAACTCATTAGGGGGCAGGGGAGGGTCCCGCCCCTCCCAAAACATGCGGCAAGTAGTGTAAATATTATACTCCGTAGGTTTTAGGGGTAATTTAGTTGAGGATACAAATAAATCTCCGATTCGGTCCCTCTAAAATATATTCGGCCCCCCCAAAATAAATGTTCAAGTTCCGCCATTGTCTGCATAAACAAAAATACATCACAACAACCAAATCTATTATCATGATTATTCATTTAGCCAAAGTTATCTTTTCAGAAAGTAAAACTTATGTATTTTAATCGATTATAATGCTTAATAAAAAAAGTTTTAGAAAAAACCCCGTGCGTGCACGGGTATTATAACTAGTGTTCATATATGATATCTTTTAATTTATAATTTTAAAAATTGGTTTGTTTTAACAAAACAACACTTATAAAACAATATATTGTGAAGAATTTAATAAACTTTATGTTTGTTTGTCTATTTTCATCTATGTTCGATCGTTTATTTTCGTTTAGCGTTCGTTTAGTGTCTTAATGAACGAACATAAACGAACATGAACAACTCATTTTCTTAATAAACGAACATAAACAAGAAAACTCGCCCGTTTAAGCGTCCGTGTTCGTTTATTTATCCAGTTAAAATTAAATGAACGAACATAAACAGGGCTCCGTTCGTGTTCGTCCGGTTCGTTTACGGCCCTAGTTCAAAGTATATATCAGTTGGGCCCACTAAAATTGCAAATTTGTGTTTGGCAAAACATATGCAGACATAGTATAAGGCCAAAATACAGCTAGATAACCCACCCATCAGACAGGCAAGACAGCTACATGGCAATATTCATTTTCAAAATACTGCCAACATAAAGCATCATTCAAGATTTCTAGGATTTTTATCCAATTGGAATTTTGAAGACACAAATTGAGTGACATCCCAACATCTAACATTAACTTCATTAAAATGTCGAGTTCCAAAAAGTTGACTACAATCCACCCTAATCTCATACTGGAAAATTGCCGAACACCGCGTAAATACGTTTTTTCGGGCAGAAATCAAGGTTAAATATACAACATACAAGTTTGTACCTTCATTGAAATCTAGAGATCTAAGATAACCGCAAAATATTACAAGAATGGGATCATCACCTTGACAAACAAAACTAAAGCCATGGCTAGGGAGAAAGTGGATAATGGGTTCGCCAATGTGCAAGCACCTGAGACGCTGCCACTAGGGCCATTTGCAGATGGAGGGAACGCTATGCCTGAGCTAGTTGATGGAACCACTGACCCTGGAAGACCTCCTATTGGTGCACCACCAAGTTGGAAAGGTGATGGGGCCGGAGCAAAGCCCAGCTCAGGGCTCACCACGGTAGGTGGTGGTGTTAGTGGTGGAACCTGCTGGGGGCCTGAAACACATTTAGCAACCCAAAACACATCAGTTTCATACTGCTTATTACTACATAATAACCAACATCAAAACCAATAATTATGTCATTATAAAGTATATTCAAATGATCTAACTTAAATTGTACAATATCAGTAGCATTTTAAATCACTTATAAGTTCAAGATCATGTCACCTGGGCATCGTGGTTGAAGAGAACTAGACAACCTGCAGAGTAAAGATCCATAGCAAAGTGAGACCATCAGAAAGAATTATGTTATTACCCCTTTAACTAATCAAAAATTGCATTGCTTAACTCCGACACGTAGTTTTGGGAAAATGTTTAACTCTATGCATATTGTATAAGATATCATTTCGGTTACGACAGATTAAGGGATCTTTTTGACTTCATATTTTCTTTTTCATGATAACAATTAGTAGCGGATATGGAAACTTATAATAAAGTTCTGCAATGAAATTTTCGTGAGAGTCTAAAAATCAAAATATAGAAAATTACGTAGTTATTATTGTTCCGTTGACAAAGCCACCATAACCACAAGATGTCACATTGCATCCGGCACTACTCTGCTGAACTGTAACATTTCCGAGCATGAGGTTACTGCCTTTGCATTGCATGCTTGAACAAGAAACTGATAATGAAGCTGGTTGACAATATAACCTGCACCAAACAAAATGGAGATGTCAGAAATATATATAAAATGTTTACGAAAAACATTGTCATAATTGGCATGGATAGTAAGTGTTCTTGTTACAACCTGCTCCCTGGTGTGCAACTACATTCCACACAATGACCTGCTGTGATAGCATAGCCTCCATTGGGTACAGATAATCCATTGTCCGACGCGTATTTTGGGAAGTTTGAGGCACAAGCTGAAAATAACCCAAAACAAACAATCTTTAGAGAACTTAATAGAGTACAATGCTATAAAGGATGTGTTGACAAGTACCGAATCATGATCACTGAAACTATAGTTTCACAAAGTAACGAAAATGTAAACATTCATGTTTTATCACTTATAAGTTGCTCTTTCCATACCAAAAAAATTCAATAATATCCATCTTGGTAAGTCTGGTAGTAGTTGCAATGTTCCCTTTTGGTCATTTTTTAAACTAAAAAGATATTCTCACTTTAGTCCTTAGGATTACCTTCATTTCAATAAAAGCTATTCATGTAAAAGAGAAAAAAGGGAAAAAAGGCGCAACCGCAAATGGAACATATATTCATAGATCCAAATCTCAAACGAAATGTAAAATACTATAAAATTTGTAGCTTTAGACCCACACACTTCATTCTAAAGTTAAAAACCAGTCTGAAACCATTCAAGTTAAAGAGAAAAAAGGGCTTATTTTTTCAAAAAAGACACAATTTTCATGATTAGTATTCCCACTTATGTAGCTCTATAAAACAAACATCACTTTTCCTAAAACTGCACAAACTTTACTCCCTCCAGTAATACATTTCAATAGCATCAATATAAGGAAATTTCCAATTTTGACTAAACATTCACGCTACATTTACCTCTTAACCACTGCCATTCTTACACCAATCAATTTAAAGCGTTCTTTTTTAGTCCTGTGTATTCCTTATTTTGCGGTATCTTTGGCATAATATCTATATTCATAATAAGTCAAAACACCCTCAAATTAAAACAATATATGTCATTAAAAAGAATGATAATACAGTTGGCTGGCTGGCTCGCTGTCTGAGGGTGTTCAGACATGCTCTTTGCAATTGCTTATTGTCTATTTAATAATCAGTTTCGGATAAAAAGATCCTAAAACGTGGGATAGGTGATTTTATTTACACTTATCTCAATTAAAGGTTCTCGTGCCAAATTTTATGTTCTGTTTTTTAACCTAATATAACCAGAATACATACTCACATGTATCCAATTATTCGACATTAGTTGTCGGACATCAAGAATCAGATAATTCACATGTACAAACACGCCTTTAACCAACCATTACGCTTCTAAAGATCGCAAAAAAGGAACATGGTAATTGACAACTCTTTCAGAATTGGAAAAAAGCTATTTTTGCGCATTTTTGCCCACTAAATTGCTATTTATCAACCATAATAGTGACCTCACTATACACAAAACATAGACCTCATCTGGAAGCTTCATTAACTATACCTTACAAAAATAACGTTGGACCTTCTACAAACTAAAATACCGAAATACCCTTTCACCACTTCTTCACAATAACCACCACTTAATTATACACTCATTTCACACTTATCAGCTATAACATGGCCTAATTTCTCCAAAAATACCTTAGATACCCTAAGCTACTATCTTTCACGATTTGAGACACAAAATGACAAAATACTAAACTACTAATGTTACCAACACAAATGCCAAATTACAGCTCAAGAATCTCGCTACAACATCTAACTAAAACCAACTAATCACGCACTTAACTACTTATTTCTATCTATTTTTTTACAACATTCAACAATTTTCAGCTACAACATCCTACAACTAGCAGCCAAACATAACACCCTAAATAACTAATATTGCCAAAACAAACCCTAAATCACAGCAACATCTCACAATTTTTTACCATAACAAAAACAAAAAAAACATTTATCCAAAGTACCTGATAAAGGAACAGCCAAAATATCACCATCTTCAATCGCCGCATTACCCAAACTATTAACAGTCATAACATCCGTAACAGTCGTATTATACCTCGCGGCAATCCCAGCCAACGTATCCACATCCCTAACCACATACGACAAATAAACCGCAGGCAAATTATTATCAGTCCCATTAAAACAAGTACACGGCAAGGGCACCTTCAAATCCATCCCCACATCCAACACACCCCCCTCCTCCACATCATTCACCTCCCTTATCTGATCAGACGACACCAACCCCCCGTACACACTATCCGCAATACCCGACAAAGTATCAGACGGCCTGGTCTTGTAATGCGTGTTCACAGCCTTACGTATCCCGTCAACACAGGAACAGATGACCGGGATTTTGACGTAGAGCTGGGATGGGAGGATGTGGGAAGTGACGTCAGGGGATGACGTCATGTCTATGGAGTTGATTGCGAGGAGATTGTATGGGTCGATTTGGAATAAGGAAGCGAGTTCGGAGACTTTGAGATCGGTGTAGAGTGTGTAGCCGAGGAGTGAGGTGCATGTGTCTGTTGTTGAGCATGGTTCGATTGTTGATTTGGCCGTTACGGTAGTTGCGAGAATGAAGAAGACCGTTACGGTGGTAATGTGATGGAGCATTTTTAGGGTTTGTGAAAAGATGCAGAGTGTGTAGGAAAGAGTGTGAGTGTGGGTTTTATTTTTTTGATAAACATGAGTGAGTGTGTCTTTGTGATGTTTTTGATGGGTTTAATGTAGGGTATAAGTGTTGATGCATGTGTTGTAAGTGTTTGAAGAAGTGTTGGTGTGGGTTTAGTTTTTGATGTTCTGGAAAAGGGAAAGGTGTGTGAATTTGGTTTCTAGTGTGTTGTGCTTTGTCCAAAAATTTGAAATGGGGTCAAATTTGGGTCAAAATTATTGTATTGTTTTCAACTTTTTCTGGTTTTTCTTACATTATACGGAGTACTAATGCTAAAATGTCATATCCTTGTATTTTGAATTTACGAGGTGGATCACCCGCGCGTTGCCGCGGAACGTTTAGCCAAAGTAGTAGTTAGTGTGTTTAACGACCGTTAGTTATAAGGACTAAATCTGCAACGTACTTAATGACCGTTAGTTATAAGGATTCAATTTGTAACGTACATAACGACCGTTAGCACTGTAGATAAGGACTAAATTTGCAACGGCGCTGTAAGACGAAGGACCAAACGGAATTAAAACAAAAAATGCTACAGTACTTAACGACCGTTAAGTAGGACTAAATATGCAACGGCGCTGTAAGACGAAGGACCAAACGGAAATAAAAAAAATAAAAAAATAAAAAAAATAAAAAAAATAAAAAAAAGTGCTACAGTACTTAACGACCGTTAGGTACTTAACGGCCGTTAGTCACTGTAGATTCTACTGTTCACTGTGAGTAAAAACACTGTAGCATCTTGCTACAGTGTTTTGGGGGAGAGTTCCTCATAAATGTTATATAGTAGAATTTGTTTTTCTAACTAAAATGTTAAAAAATGGTCAAACTTTCAGTACATTTGAAAAGTATAATTAAGTCATGCATTTGAAAAGTATTGAAGTGTTGAAATATTTGCTATTAATACACATCGAAAACCGGATTGACTCGGGACGCTTCAAACCTCGCGGGTTGACCCGGGTTCATTTGACCTTTTTTTTACCCAACTTGTTGGGATGACCCAGTTTAAATTGACCCGTTTTTCGACCGGAACAGTTTAATCGGTTGAACCACCCGGGTCGAACCGAGTTTCAAAACATTATGTTTAATCCTCAAATCCTCAAACTTTTATTATTTTTCGTTTATAACCAATAAACTTTTTTTATCACTAAAACTATCTACTGTTATAAATCATGTTGTTATGCACGGGTACTCGTCTAGTATATATAAAAGAAAAGAAAAATTGAGGGTGAAGAGACATGAAGAGAAGAAAAACTAAAATGAAATAATAAGAAAGATTTTTAGGAGAATTTTGAAAAGAAATACATCTATTTTTGTTAAGTACATATAAAATATGTGATTATGACTTTTTTTTCTCAATTTTCTCATTTTAAGTATTCTTCTCATTTAATTTTAACTCAAGTTTAACGAGTAATTATAGCTCGATACCTATTTTTAAGTTGTATGATTTTTTAGAAGTATTACGCAATAATAGATTTCAGAACAAATTATTGACATATTTGATAAAATTATTTCCTTTTGGTTTATAGAAAAAGGTTTGCGCTAAGAGCTTGTTTTCCAATAGGAAGAGGATCCTTTCAAGTTGGTGGGACAACTTTACTCAAGTTAGAGGATCTTCAACCATTGGATTAAAATCAAAGTCAAGATTAAAAGAGAAACCACATTATTTTTTACTTTTGATTTTAATCCAATTGTTGAGGATCATGTTACTTGAGTCAAGTTACTTGAGAGGATTCTCTCCCTTTCCGATACGATCTCAAACCACCACCCGGAACGGTCTAAAACAAGTTTTTTTATTTAAGAGAATAATAATANAAAAAAAAAAAAAAAATTGTTGGTGGCATATTTTAGACATAAAAAAGAGAACAAAAATTGTGTGTACGTCACGAAAAACGAGTCGTATCAACTTTGATCAACCACATATTACTTGTAACTATAATTTTGTAAGTTTGGATGAACATCTTGTACCGTTCAAAATATAAATACAAAGGAAGAACATCTTGTAATTATAATTAAGTATATGTGAACTTTTTTATTTTATTTTATTTTTAATTGGATTTTTCTAAATTGTGTTATGTGGGTCTCGTTGTCCTTTTAATGTGCTTAACTTGTGCCCTTAGGGCACAAGATAGACAAACCCTTTTTAATTTTTTAGAACGACAATTTTAACTATCTAATAACATTTACACCACAAATCTATCTCACATGTCCTAAGCAGAACTTGAACCGGCAATCATCTGGTTGGAAGCTTCTTACACAACATTGGGTACCATTGAGACACGCCCACATATGTGAAATAGCAATGTAAAACAATCAAAAAAAGGTGTAAAACAAAGAATCCGTATAAAAAAGGTTCTACAAATGCCACGACCCGTACAACCATGCCAACCATTCTGCCGAGTAAAAAACATCACTCGAAGATGTTTGGTCAAAATGTCAGCAAATTTAAAGTTCGACACATATCAAAAGTTTAGAAAACCATAATAGTAACACATAATGATATTATAAACCTCTTCCTAGTTCAAGTCTTGAACTATATAGAATGTTGCGTAAAACTATCAAGAATATGAGGATCGATAGACAATTGTTTGAGGAGATTAAATGGGCTATCCATTTGAGAGTTAAGAGTTAAATGCCTATATAAAAANTGTGCGGTTGTCTCGCTTGTACATGGTAATCCCCGCCACTTTTCTCGCGATATCACGGGACATCGATGAAACTTTGCTTCGTAATATTAATTTTTTGGGTGGATTGCAAATAATGTCCCTATGGTTTCTCATTTTTGCGAGCTATGTCCCTCAAAACTATTCATTGCGAGAAATGTCCCCGTGGTTTCTACTTTGTTGTGAATAATCTATTTTGGCTAACGATCGTTAAAAATCTCAGTTATTCAAAAGCAAAGGTCATATGAAATGACTAATTTACCCTTGTCTTCATCCCACAATTACTTTTTTTTTTTTAATTTGCAATTATTATCCCTCCACTATCCTCCATCACCACCACCCTCTACCACCACACGACCAACACCACCACCACCACCCTCTACCAAATGACGTTTCGTAAATTGTAACCACCAAATGACAGTCAACCGTTGCATTCTTGCATCCATCTATTTCAAGTGTCAAATATATATATATATGACAAAATTGGTATTTTATCTACCGTTTATCTTACTCGGTTTTGACAATTTGTTTCAAGTTTCAAATATATACATGACAAAATTGGTATTTTATCTTCCGTTTATCTTACTCGGTTATTACAATAGATATCTGTGTGTATACTTTTTCTTTGCTTCTTTTCCAAATTATTTCTAAACCCACAATAGATCTCTGTGGTATTTTATCTTCCATCAAAACATTACAAATTCTTACACGTTGACTTGCTAAGTCAAAAAATTCAATGTCAAATCCCATGATCTTATACACACATATAAACTCATAGATACCTTTCTAATTTGCTAAACCCTCGAACTATAAATTTTTTGACCATAAAAGAGAATAACTTTGACCCAAAAAAAAGTCAAACGTACATCTGGACGTGTGCTCGGCAACTTTAAAGGAGACATTATTTGAAGCAAGTTCTCATATATGAAGACCGAACCAAAAGTTACAAGAATTGTAACGGGAATTCAACTTTTGAATCAATTTCAGAAGTTTTAAATGTGAAAAACGCATGTTATCTTGCGAATTGCATTGATTTGCAGATGCAAAACGAAATGTTGGAAACAGATGTCGGAAATCTATCAAAGGAGAATTTTCTTCGGATGGAAAAGATTACTGAATGTGAAGCACTACTTGCTAATTACCAAGTTTACAAAAGCAAACACGATGTCGTTTCAACTGAAAAACAAGAGCTCGAAGATCTTTTACGAGTACAAGTTTTTGATAAAAAGAATACGATGTCTATAAAGGAAGAAGTAGAAGTTTTAAGATCGGAAATTTGTGAGTTGACACGATCCAAAGAAATGGTATAAAAAGAACATGATGACTCAAAGAGGAAATTCACAAACAGCTTGCATGAAATGGTGTCAAAAATGGAAACCCCAAATGGTTTGTTGGAGAAGCTTCAGTTGCAAGTTGATTATGTTGCCAATATATTCAAAAGTAGTTTAGAATCAGGGAAATGATATGTGGAGTCGTCATTGACTTAACATGGTGGTGCAAGCACCAAGAAGGCCTTCTGCATAAATCACACAAATCACATAATCTCCTTCCACAAGTTGTTGTCATTGAGAACTTGCTGCCAAGACCTGCAATCCAAAAGAGATAAGTTATTGTGGTTAGCTATAAGATAAATGAATATTTAGAGAAACTATAGCCAAGTATGGTTCAATATGGATAAGTATAATAAATATATTATGTACTTGTTCATTACTTTCATATTTAGGAGTGATCGTATATCAAGATTTTGCACCACCATGTTAAGTCAAATTACTTGCCACTATACGAGCTAGAAATAACATCGTTAGCTATAAACGATAACATCATTGGCCAGTATAAAGCAAAACTGAAAATGAGATAAAGAAAAAAGTTATTGCATGAATAACATCATTAGCCTTTGCTAAGAAAAACATCATTAGCCATAAAAGATAACATCATTGGCCACTATACCAGCTAGAAATAAGAGTAATATATTAAGAAATGATTTGTTAACTAAAAAATGCCTATCAAATTAATAAAAAGATAAAACATGACTTGTACACTTCAACCAATCTTTATTTGTGTTCTATGTTTAACTTAAAATACTCTATATCATTGTATTACTGCCATATGATTCGCCATTTTAATAAGTTAAAAGCAAACTTGTACTGGCTATATAAATATACTATTTGCTTTTACCTGCATATGCAACGTACAGTCAGTCCTTATTCAACAGTCGAGCTAAGAACTATATTGGCTAAACTAAACAAATAGAACATGTGCAGCATTTCATAAGCATTTAGTATAATCCATTACCCAGAGCAAAATATGCTAACGAAATAAACAGGAAACTGAAAATCACGAATATTTGAAGTAATACTTGTTTTCAAACCCATAACCATATACTACGACATTTTTGGAAGCACATAGATGATCATCCTCAAACAATGCTGCAAAAGATGCATGGGCATAGGCTGCAGCCATTCGCGATCCCACTGCAAACGCCAGAAAGGCAACCAAAAGAATCAACAGGTAAGGTAAGAACATAAGATAAGATAGAGATACCATCAATAGAAGTATTTCAAGTACATGTAGCTGAATTAAAAACCATGTATCTTGTTATAAACTTGCTTTGGGTAAGTTGATATATCAAAAACCATGTGGTTGAAAGAAGAATCAACTTATTTAACTTATTAACTAATATCAAACTCTTTTAACACAACTAATTTGAAAAGAAAAAAATGGGAAAGAAGATAAACGCCTTCTGGAAACACATGCCTTGATCACTCGATGTACTATTGAAATTTCACGTCCCTGCATACAAACAATAGCATAAAAATACAGAGAGATTAGTTTGTTCTTGTCAACTCCACAGTCTCATAAAGTTAAAAAGTTATATGGTTGATGTTGGGGCAACATGAATTAGATCTCCTTATATTTTAATGATAACATATAAACATTCGCAACACATAAAATCACAAACGGTAGCCAAAAACCAAAACGACCCAAGAACTGGGTCTCGCGGGCTGACCCCGCCAGCAGCTCGCCAGGTTCTGTCTCAGGTAGTGATGGTTTTTAAAAGTCGGGTTTTCCCTTACCCTACAAATGTGGATCTTTCAACACAGGTATGAATATGTTATGTGCTTCACTAGGAAAACTCAAAATAAGTTTTAGAATTTGAGGAATCCAAATTTACCTCTCGTTTTTAGCAAAATACCAACTCAAGTATTTTGATAAACGCCTCTATCCAAGACTTTTCTAAACCTAGGGTACTTATATATTTCACGTGACATAAAGTGAAAGTATTCATATGACCATAATCCGTGATTACGTCTTCTCTAATTATGTAACGGGTATACTCCCTTATTGGTCAAACTAAGTCAAAGGTCCCTTTGCGTAAACGCATCCTTTCCCATCATGGAATATGCTTTACAATGATGCAAAACACTAAGCTTGTTTGCATCAAGGTGATTATTGATTACGTCGAGTCGTGGAAATTCACATATTATGAGATTATGAATACTCGACATTGAGTTACTTGAAATTATAAGTAACTTTTGATTTTCTCATCCAACACACAACCCATAATCATGTTTGTCAACTCTTTTCTTTCTTAATGACAAAATGATTAATCCTTAATCAATCCTCTGATTAATCACCACACTAAACCAATCCTCCAACCATTTCAAAATCCTCCCAAATCTTATCTCAACATTCTCTAAATATTCCTTGTACTTGCATGTACTTCTAGTCCCCTACATTCCCACACTAAATCTTCCAAACATTCTCTTTACAACATTCTAATCTAACCACTAGGATTTACCACCTCATCATCTTCTTCATCCAACCTTTTATTTCAAAAACAAATAAACCTTCTTCACAAACCACTTCACTTCCCATCTCTAACATTCAAAATTCAAATTTTAAATACAAGCCAAAGGCTCACCATTATTTCAACATCACCTCATTCCAACTCACTCCATCATACACTCTCATCTTCACTTTCAAATTCAAAATACACACACTTCCCTCGCAACTCTTTCCTTCCCCGACACACTAGTCAACTCATTTCATCACATGGGCAATTCAAATTTGAATCTCACCTTACGCTCCCCAACACATCCAATCCAACTCATATACAACATTATCTCCTCACTCACTCACACTCCAACCTCCAACAATTAGATTCAATTTGACATTTCAAACTTAGCTCCCTATCACCATCATCTCTCTTCATCCAACCTTTTATTTCAAAACAAATAAACCTTCTTCACAAACCTCTTCACTTCCCCCATCTCTAACATTCAAAATTCAAATTTTAAATATAAAGCCAAAGGCTCACCATTATGTTCAACATCACCTCAATTCCGACTCACTCCATCATACACTTCTATCTTCAACTTTCAAATTCAAAAATACACACCTGATCCCTCGCAACTCTTGTCCTCCTCCCGACACACTAGTCAACCATTTCTCACATTGGGCAATTCAAATTGAATCCACCTTCACGATCCCCAACACATCCAGTCCAACTTCATATACAACATTATCTCCCTCAACTCACTCACCCCATCCAACAATTGTTATTAAACATTTGAATTTCAAAACTTAGGCTTCCCTTCACTCATCATCTTCTTCATCCACTTTTATTTCAAAAACAAATAAACCTATCTTTCACAAACCACTTCCACTTCCCATCTTAACATTCAAAAATGTCAGAATTTGAATACAAGACCAAAGGCTCACCATTAATTTAACATCACCTCATTCCAACTCACCTCCATCAACATCTCATCTCACTTAATTCAAAATACACACCCACTTCTCCCGCAATCTTCTTCCCCGACAGCACTAGTCAAACTCCCATTTCATCACATTGGCAATTCAAATTTGAATCTCACCTTACGCTCCCCGACACATCCAACTCCCAAAACCCTTTCAAAAAAAATATACAACATTATCTCCCTCACTCACTCACACTCCCCAACCATTTAGAATCAAATTTGATTCAAACTTAGGCTCCCTTCCATCCACATCCATTCCAACTCACCCAAACTCATCTCAATCCATTTCATCTCCCCTTTCTCTCCCAAGGATAGAGATATTCCTTTGATATCCTCTTACTCGAGAACCATGCTTTACGTCATCCACCCCTCGAAACCATGGTTTTCTTTAACACCCAACTCACTCTCCACGTTCCGTCTCACACGTTGAATTTCAAATTC
>LBNU01025580.1:50914-67830 GCA_014162995.1 Artemisia annua | reverse complement strand
AACTACAAGGAACAAGGATTGAAGAGCAAAGAATTTTTGTCTAATCTAACCGATTTTGAGACTTCCAGCAATTGCCAAAATTCAAGAGTAAATAAGATGACGTCTAGCAACCATTCACCATTGATGACCGACCCTTAGGGGGAGATTGTTAGGAACACGTTTCACGTTATTGAAGTGTCGGTCATTAGTTTATAATAGGTTGCTATATTAGACTTATCATGTTTACATTTAATCATTTAGTTATGAAAGTTTATGATGTAATGTTACAACATGTGGAAGTCCAAGGGCCAATTATATAATATTGTAAGAATCATCTAGTGCCTCTTGGACTCCCCTATATAAGCAAATGTAATGCCCATTCTAGGGCTTGTTGGTTCTCATGCAATATCAATATCATTTACATCAATATTAGAGTTCCTTCCATCTTCTTCTAGTCTCTTCTTCTCTATTCTAGTTTCTTATTCATTCATGTATCTTTAGTTGTTTATGCTAAACATGGTGACCTAACATATTAATAGCCCGAAAAATTAGTGGTTACCCTAAAAGAATTAAAACTAGGTTAACCTCAGAAAGCTAAATGGAATTGGAATCTGATTTCCTAATTTAAAGCACAATCTGTAGTCCTATATGTTTGTTATGATATCGAATGTGTAGTCTTACCATCAGATAGTGGTACAGTAAACCGGAGCCTCTTACATGATTTGCTCCTTATTTCAGGGATCTCATTATCCAATGTAGATGCTTCCCTCGGATATTCCCCTACACAAGCAGAAGAGTACAACCTTTTTAATTGTTTCGAGTACTTCCACAAAGATATGAAACTATAGAACTGTAAACTCTACCTTCAGAAAGTTTCCTTGGTTCACCAACTTTCACCAAGTAAGTTGTCATGTTGAATGAACCTCCATCTTTAATGTCTTCAAATAGTTTAAGACATCTTCGGGACAAAATTGTTCCATCTTCTGCGATCAAAGTAGCATCCTACAGAGTAAATTCGTTACTTAAGCAATAGTAGAGACTTTTTGTGTAAGTTACCATTTTGGATTTTTATACTTTTCTGGATACAGGCAGTGATGAGATTCAAACTACTGACATTAGTGACACTCAAACTAATAATATACAACGGGTACCTACACATGGCCTTTTTGTAGGTGACTCAACTGTCAATGCCCTTACAGAACATTTAGTCAAACAGACTTAACTCAGCTAATATTCCGAAACTAGTCGCAATTCAAGCATAATAATTTCTTCACATGTGAAGGTATTCGATACCTAATTTCCTCACATGTGAAGGTATTCGATACATAATTTCTTCACATGTGAAGATATTCGATACCTAAAGTAGTCACAAATTAAACGGAAAAAGCGATGATGCATACTACATTCCAACTAAAGTAGTCACAAATAACCGTAGATTAATGGAAACTAGACGCAACAGTGAACGCCATAGATTAACGTCACAAATAACCGAAAAAATACATTTGAAATAAAACAATATCTAATCAATCAATTAACATCTTCAAATAAGTGAAATATATTTTATAATTAGAAACCCTAAAAATAGAATAAATGATAATAATAATTAGGTCAAAATAAGTACCAATATTAGCATTTAGATAGTCAAAGCCGGATTCAATCGAAAACAGCAATTAGATAGTTTTCAACGCCGGATACTATTGAGGCGGAAGAGATGACGAATATGACTGAGACGACGGAGATGACGGTTATGCGTGTGTTTGAAGGGCAGAGAGAAAATCAGATTCAATCGGAATCAGGTGTGGTTGCTATGTGTGTTTGTGTGTTTTTTTTTGTGTGTGTTTATGCAAGGACAGAGAGAAAATCAGGATAAGTTTTAGGGGAGGTGGAAGCAAATGAGAATAATTCACTTAGACCCCTACAATTTTCGGTCAATATTTACAAAATTGCCATTCCGCCCAAATTAGTATCCATTACCGGTTCTCATATCTATCATGTTTTCCCTTAGTTGTCTACTCCTCTCAAACACCTTCACATTGTACAGATACATGATTTACAGTAGATATATTTTATATACAAAGTAAAATTAAATAAAAATAAAGAAGTATAACATGTTGATACCCGAAGTGTTTGCCATGACAGCCTATTTCTCCAACTCTTGTAGATATTTTGGGCAATTGTGCTTCCATTGGCCAATCTCGTTACAATAATCTATTACACAAGCCTTGGCGACTTTGCCTTTTGACTTGGGTTCAGGTTCAGGCTTAATCTTAGGTTTAGTCTTGGTCTTAAGGATGGGTTTGGGCTTGGTGTTAGGCTTCTTAGCAGGTATCTTGCTATTACCCTTGTCCAAAATTTTGTTCTCCTTCCCTTGCCTAATCATCACGCCTTCCTTATGCTTGGTATTTAAACTCAAGCTCTTTTCAAAATCAGACGATGCACATATACGCAGTGAACTATAAAGTATGCGATAACTCGAACATGAGACACTAATTAAAAGTACCTGATCACCAGGAAAGTTTCTATACACTTCAACAAACGCCTGTTCGTAAGTCTTTAGTGAGACCCTTTGGACCAACTTAGGAAAGAAATTAGAAACTTCAAACGGTAGAACAAAAGTCAAACATTTGAAACAATAATGTGTTATGTGATATGATAGTACGAACTTGTATTATTGAGGGAACTTGTACATCTCTTGCATTGAATTGAATATACCTTTGGAGCCAAAGTAGCTTTCGAGTCATCTTGTTCTTGAGATTTCGTTCTTGTCGACTCATAAAATATAGAGGGAAGCTCTTGAAGTAGAAGTTCAGATCCTCGTGCAAATAGCAGATCAAGCAATTACGGGGCCTACAAAAATACATGTCATATATCAACACCTTGCTATTACTTAATTATTTGTCCTACAATTACAAATAAGAAAGCAACACACTTGCTAATTAAGTTAACAACACTAACTTGAAATAATTATCACGAAAGTCATGGTCTGCTAACCATTTTGTGTTCTGTTTGTATCTATGTGGTAACTAACAACAATGTAATGAATTCTTCACTAAAGTAAACATGCAAGGGTTATATATAGATCGAGCACCACGGTTACCCAAAAAAAATAGCTTATTATTTCCACAAGGGTTAAATTTTTCTTGCCACCATAACTATTAGATTAAACTACATTATTTCAATTTAATTTTTCTTAATATTCTGTTGTGAGAAAGGCAAGGATCCACATACATGACAATAAACTTACTATTTTCCTTCTAACTACATGATTATTCTATTGTATGCTTAGAAATAGAATGCAAGGAAACAAATAACTTAATATGATCATCTACTTTCATTTTTTCGCAGGCAACCACAACCCCAGCATCCAGCGTTCGGACACAAGATGCCGATGATACACCAGTTTCTTTATCTCTATCATAAAAAATTAATGTTCATGTTATAGTGACATATAAACATTCTAATAGTTGCTTCAAAATGAGCAGAAAATTGAACCTGCAAAGCTCTGTGGACAGGAGCTGCTACACGGTATCAGGAAGGAAGGATGCTTGTGTGTTTACTTTATAAAGAACAGACACAGTTAAAAATTTGTAAATTGGAACATGCACACCAACATGTTCCTGTGGCAGTACTCCACACTTGATATTATCTGCTCCAAAACATTGAACGTAAGTATCTGAAGCTACAAATAAGATATTATTGCTCACTTATGAAGTAAGTACACATCAAAAAACATAAGCATATGGTACAAATATGATCACTTGCTGGAATTATTAAGACCCTCATCCTCTAACAACCGGCCCTTCTCCACTCATGGACTGTGAATAGTAATGGAGAATTCGCTCTAAACAATATAAAATAAAATAAAGAAGTATATCAGTGACATCGAGTGAGTTTTTCACTATCATTTTCCTCATATCAAAACGCAACTTGGTCAAAAACCATAATAATGTCAACGCATATCTTGAACATCGAGTGGTCAAAACTACGATTATCTGATCTTCCATCATTTTATGCGAAATCATCTAAACTTAATTGACACAAGATTCAATTTAAAACTTTGTGAGGTCTTCGATTGTTAATTGTCCTCACCAATTTCGATAACGCCAACTATGCCACTACATATCTGGCGTATATGCCCATTCAAATTCTTTAAAAGCTTGGCCTGAATNGAACTGGAAAAAAAATAAATAAAAAATAAATAAAAAATAAAAATAAAACAGTATTACTAACTCAAAATAATAATCAACCAGATCTTTGTGATCCAAGGTGAAGCCAATCTGATTGTTTACTTCCCATCGGATTACATGCATGCAAACACTAACTTGGAAATGGTCTTCACCTGTGCATGCATAGAACTCTGGAGTCTGGACTCAATGCTAAGGTGACGAACATATAGTATCAGAGTCCCCGTATACTTTTTCGTTATGTAAGAGTTTAGTAATCTAATAGCAAGGTTTTGCTATTAAGTGCACATCCATGGTAATAACATGAATTCAACTACACTTGACAAATAACAAGGCTCTAAATGTTCGGACGTTAATCTGGGATTGAAACTTATTTATTTTGTCTGTTTTGTTAACGATCGATAAGCTAAAAATGATGCATGTACTGATGTACACAATTACGGGCAAGGAGTAGATAGTCATTGCAAAACCTTTTAGTGATGTGTGCAAGAGAAAATGTTGGTATAATTGCTAGCATGGTTATACTACTAATACCTATCTTTTTGACCCAAAAGGTTGTCTTCATCACTGACCTAGAAAACCCACATAGGTGCCTCAACTGAAGTAGAAAGAACACTAAGTTACAAACCCTATTTCTCTAGATCCGAAATTTTTAAACCCATGTCCCAAAAGATGTCGAACCACACCCACATGAAGGTTCTGACAATCGCTCAAGGGAAAACAAGGCCTAGTGGGATTTGGGAGGTTCACTCGAGTTCATCATCCCTCCAAGTTATGGTAAGAACTGGCCTTGTATCCAGGGACGGAGCCAGAAAGAAATATGACCGGGTGCACAAATTTTTTTTAACCGTAATATAATAGAGTTAAAAAGTGGATTAAAACGACGATTTCATTAAAACAATAATAAATGAACATATTACCTTCTAATTAGTGATTCTACAATCTCCCATAGCAAAAAAACACTTACGTGCACCCTCATTTTTAATATTAATAAGTTCTTCTTTCTCTATAGCACAAGTTAAAGCGCTGTTAAAATAATCATCACCCATCCGATTACGCAAATCAGTTTTAATGAGCTTCATTTTAGAAAAACATTTTTCAACCGTAGCGGTAGCAACAGACAAGACTAAAGCCAACTTCAATTAAGTACTACTTTTCATATATACTGTAACTACGACAACAATAAAAATGCCCTATGACAACACAATTGGGGTACTATTCATATTCGAATATATTGTTGACTATCACTTAAATTTGTTATCCCTATTTGTCTTAATAGAAATTGCATAGTTATTCACTTATTCTTATTGCCCTAAGCCCTTATTGATGATGATATACTATACGAAACCAACAAATTAGTCAAGATTTCATACAACTAATCAAAACATGAAAACTCTAAAAGACATAATAAACAAATGAAAGATATATGGTACGACTTACGAACACGTTTCATCTTTGTGGTGTTAGTTCAATTTTGGATTTTGTAAATTGTTAGGATGATGAATAAACTTGTTCCATTAAAAAACCTATTTCATGGGCTTTTGTGCTTTAATTTATTAAACTTGTTTCATCTTTGGACTTTTACAAAATTTTATATTTATTTTTTATTTGTAAGTATACGAACTAAATAATACTAGAGACACATTTTAATGCACCGGGTGCATTTAAGAGACATTTAAAAAAAAATCGATAATTTTTTCAAAAATTAACACTATATCAAAAAAATCCATGGGGTGCACGTGCACCCGCGGGCACCCCCTTGGCTCCGTCCCTGCTTGTATCAAATCTTTTCAATTCCATTTGTCTGGATCGAATGAAAGAAGAATTAGTAAGCTTCGATTTTAATCACTGTTCGAAAGTCAGATGGTTGTCAAGATGTGTAAATGTTGTTGTCATTGTTATTCTTGAGGTGTAGGACCTTAGTAAAACCTCGAATTGGCCGTCAGATGTTATTGTTGTTGTTGTGGTTTAGGAAATCTGAGGTTCGGTTTGATGGTCTTCCATAATGGGTTGTTTAACCTGAGGAGTGAGGACTGACAAAGGTTAGACAGGGTTCGAGGTCACTGGCAAAGACCCAGTTAGATTCAGGTAAGACTCGGCTATTCTGGCCAAGACCCAGTTAGAACCAGGTAAGACTCGGCTATTTTGGCCAAGACCCTTCAACTGATGCTAAGCCCATAATTCAAACGCTAGCTCCATCAGCTCATTCAAAGGTACATTGAAAATACTCGCTAAAAGGTATCATATTTCATTAAAAATATTTTTAGTGAGATTATATACCTTTTAGCGAGTATTTTCAAATAGGTTAAAAACGAACTCACATGAATCAGGGTAAAAGGGAGAGCATCGTCCTTTACTTTTGAATTAATTAGAGAACTTTCGAGTCTATCAAGGAAGCATTGCAGGAATTCATGAGCATCTTCTTGTTGATTTCTTTCGGAATGACGATGAAAAATCTGAGAGAATTGTGGTTAAGGATTGCACTTGGCAAATGATACTTTGCGTTTATAAAATGGCGTGTCTTAAGATATATTTTTTTTGTCTTAAGATAAAATGGCGTGTTTATAGGTTAAAAACGAACTCACATGAATCAGGGTAAAAGGGAGAGCATCGTCCTTTACTTTTGAATTAATTAGAGAACTATATGCTACAGATGAAATTAAGAATAGTATTAATAAGATTGCATTTAATCTTATCTCTCTGAATTTATATTAAAATGTGAAAAAAACTGAATATATTTTCACTTGTGAAAAAACAAAAACAAATAAAAGTTCATTCTTGTCTTCATACAAATTCCATGTATAGAATAATTTCACTTGTGAAAAAAAAGTTATCCTCGTATGCATTTAATCTTATCTCTCTGAATTTATTTTAAAATGTGAAAAAACTAAATATATTTTCACTTGTGAAAAACAAAAACAAATAAAAGTTCATTCTTGTCTTCAAACAAATTCCATGTATAGAATAATTTCACTTGTGAAAAAAAAGCAGTTATCCTCATATTCATTTAATCTTATCTCTATGAATTTGTTTTAAAACGTGAAAAAATGAATTTATTTTCACATGTGAATAAAAAAGTAAATCCTAATGTTTAATTCATTTACTAGTGAAGAAAATTTATACACACGCGAAAAAAAAATGTATGCTCATATGTTTTTTAGGCACCTATGTGGGTTTTCTAGGTTAGTGATGAAGACAACCTTTTGGGTCAAAAAGATAGGTATTGATAATGGTGGAAAGGGATGGTTCCAAGGTGTCATGGGGAAGAGGAAGGGAGCGGCCAAAAAAAAAAGAAAAAGGTAGGGTTGCAGGTTTTGGGTTAATGTATGAGTAAGGTTTTAATTTAAGTAGTGAGTGATAGTTTAATTAAAAGTGCCCGTGTTTCCTTGAGCTCATTCAAAGGTACATTGAAAATACTCGCTAAAAGGTATCATATTTCATTAAAAATATTTTTAGTGAGATTATATACCTTTTAGCGAGTATTTTCAAATAGGTTAAAAATGAACTCACATGAATCAGGGTAAAAGCCGGGCAAAATTCCAACGAGTCAGTTGGTCTAAAATGGACCTATTGTTCATACTTATAAAAAAGACAATAGGTCCATTTTAGTGTAAATATAAATGGGTCTATTTTAGATAGAAAATGGGTCTTTTTTTATAAGTATGAACAATAGGTCCATTTTAGACCAACTGACTCGTCGGAATTTTGCTCGAAAAAAAATTGATATGAGTTGCTAGGAAGGCAGCTCTGATACCAACTGATACCCATTTTCCTGCACTCTAAAAGTGACCCATTTTCCGTCTAAAATAGACCCATTTTTATTTACACTAAAAATGACTTATTTGTAGTCTAAAATAGACCCCATGTTGGATTAGTGTTACCTTTTAGCGGGTATCTTCAATATTGCGGATACCCGTTAAAAGGTCCATTTTAGAAGAAACTCAATCCTTCGATCAGATCCAAAAGAAGAGAATTAAAGATGCCTTTGGTGGGCTTTTCGGGGGAACGATCGTGGCCTTTGGGAGAAATACCCTTGGAGATAACGCTTGGAAGCGGAAAGCTTGCTAGGACCGAAGTCCTCAATTTCGTCATCGTAAAATCCGAGTCACCATATGACATGTTAATTGGACGGACTGCGATGCAAAAGATGGGCATTGTGGTCTCCACGGTGCATGCTGCAGTAAAGTTCCAAACCACGAATGGTGTCGGGACTATATTCTCTAATTACCGCGAAGAAAAGCACCAAGAAGCCCAAAAGATGATGGAAGAAGGAAATCAAAAGCGTGCGAAGGATATCAGAGAAGTTTCTATTCCTAAGAAGCATATGGCACTTAGATTTTAGCAAGGTCGTTAAGCCGATCTCAACATACTTTACACATATTACCCTTTTGTGATACCATTAACAACTATCAATATTTCTGCATCTATTCATACATTAAAAGTTGTTATTAGTCATATATGCTCATCAAAAACAACAACAACAACAACACGTAGTAGTACACCATGCAAAACTCAAAAACGAAAAAAAGAAAAAAGAAATCATTAAAACCACAAACAAAAACCTTCATATATGCTCATCAAAACAAAGTTCCCCGGAACGAACCAAAAGGCAGAAAGGCAAATTCAATCTCTGAAACAAGGCAGAGGCATCGTGAACCGCGCATGCCATTCGTTTTTGAGTTTTGCATGATGTACTACTACGTGTTGTTGTTGTTTTGAGTTTGACCTAGTTTTGCATGTGTTGAAAAGTTTAAAAAGTTATTTCTACACTGACAGCAGATCACATGCCCCCACGGCCCCACCTAAGGATAAAATGCGAAAAGGAGGGTTGAGAGTGACTTGAAGGCCTTGATAAAGAGGGTTTTTACTGGAAATATGGTTATCATTTTAATGTATGAATAGATGTAGAAATATTAATAGTTGTTAATGGTATCACAAAAGGGTAATATGTGTAAAGTATGTTGAGATCGGCTTAACGACCTTGCTAAAATGAGTTTTACTCATGTTGCCTATCTATAGTTGTAATATTTGAACCAACTGAGTTACGCGTAAGCGCTTTTATACTACACTGGAACTGACCACTTATAGTGAAACAGTATGGATGACTTATTTATAAATAAATACAAATAAAATTAAGTAAACGACAATAGCAAGAAATACAGCTAAGTAAATAAATGGTGAGACACAGTTGTATACTTTTCAAATGTATTTTATTTATGATATAAATTTATAAAATACAAGGTTGTTGCGGAACCAGAATAATACAAGTAAATGTAACTATCCTAAGAACCTTTGAAATACAAAGTGATCTATACTTGGAAATACTCTTCAAGTAAATGTAACTGTTTTAATTCAACACACAACGTCATCATAGCCTCTAATTATATATGTAATAAGCTTGGCAAAGCCATGCATGAGCAAACAAAAAAACGAAACACAAAACATCATAACCACACGTCATGGACTGTCAAGGTTGCAATACTTTTGATAGTTTGGGGTTGTTGACTTTTCAACAAGACAAACCAACCGTTTAGACAGTTATATTCCCAAAATAAAACCGCCCAAAATAAAACCACTATATCCTCATTTGTTGACTTTTCAACAAGGCAAACCAACCGTTTAGACAGTTATATTCCCAAACACGCCTAAAACACTTTTCCAAATGAAATTATCCCGCCTATTTATATCCTGTCTTCCAAATAACTTCCACCATCGTTCATACACAAAACGCGCGCGCACACACACACACACACATATTCAAGAAAAGGTATAAGAATGTCTTATATTGATGAATGTTATGATAGTGACGAGTATGATTCTGATGGGAGCCCAACAAGCAACGAGGAAATGAAGAATACTCTGGATAAACTCACGGCTGAACAGATCAATGATCCAAAGAAGAAGTGGTGTTGCCCTGCTTGTAAGAATGGACCCGGTGCTACTCGCCAATATACGGGCCTACAATCCCTTGTGGACCATGCCAAGAAAGTGTCCCGAAGAGCGAAGATTCATAGGAATCTTGCTGAACTTCTTGAGAAAGAGTTGACGGTCCGAGGGATTTTGGTTGTGTCAGCTGGTGAATCATATGGTAAATGGAACGGATTGAATGAAGAGGATTGGGATATTGTGTGGCCGCCATGTGTTGTGATAAGGAACACATGTCTTGAAATTTATGAAAGCGGCAAGGTATGTATATCGCTAGTCTTTTATGCTTATTTAGGGGTGCTTGGATTTGTTTTTTGAAACTGATAATTATTGCACTTTGCGGTTGCGATAGTCTGTTAATAATGTTTGAATAAACAAGTTTTGCTTTCGATTATCTTATTATTTAATTTATGCTAGATAATCAGTTTTATACGAGCTAAAAAAATTATTATCAAAAGGTAAATTACCGATTAGTAACCGAATTCTAGACGATTTCACCCTATTTCACAGGAAGTGACTCCTGTTGTCACAAGAAAGTCTTCTTTGTGTCAAACGGTCGATTAGTTGATTAATCATTTTTCCAAAAATTACATCCAAACACCCCATTAGAGTCAATAGCATGTAAATGAATGTGTGGTTTGTTTCATACATGAATTTACGAAATAAAAAGAACGCGTGGTTTCTTTCCTAAATAACTTTACTGAATAAAGCTTCTATTTTCAGCGGCTGGGAATGGGAACTCAAGAGCTTCTGGATTATTTTGGCTCTTATCAAGCTGTGAGGGCTCGCCATTCCTATGGGCCTGGAGGCCACACGGGCATGAGTTTATTGATTTTTGAGAACTCAGCTGTAGGTTACATAGAGGCTGACCGGTTGAGCAAACACTTTGAGCATCAAGGCACTCACCGATATAAGTGGGACCACTCCCAGACTCGTTTCAACTCAGATGGAAAGCGTCAACTGTATGGCTACATGGCAACAAAAAGTGACATGGAGTCATTCAATAGGCATTCCCAAGGTCTGCTTCCATGACTTCTCATTTTATTACGTTCGTTAATTAAGTTGTCTGAGCTTTAACTTACTTTGACTTGAATTTGCCGCATTCATAAATTTCAAGACATGTGTTCCTTATCACAACACATGGCGGCCACACAATATCCCAATCCTCTTCATTCAATCCGTTCCACTTACCATATGATTCACCAGCTGGCACAACCAAAATCCCTCGGACCGTCAACTCTTTCTCAAGAAGTTCAGCAAGATTCCTATGAATCTTCGCTCTTCGGGACACTTTCTTGGCATGGTCCACAAGGGATTGTAGGCCCGTATATTGGCGAGTAGCACCGGGTCCATTCTTTACAAGCAGGGCAACACCACTTCTTCTTTGGATCATTGATCTGTTCAGCCGTTCAAAGAAATTTATCAACTCCTTTTAAACGGTGGGTACCTAATACATTATCTCACTCGATCTTTAATTAGTTTTGTGTCGTTCATGATTCGGATTAACATTACCTTTTTAGAACATTTTGCAGCGATTGAGGTGCACGCTGAGCTTCTGTGAGTTGGGATTGCCATGTAAGACAACCCTATGATATTGCTACTACCTCTAGGGCCGGTGCACCTATGAAAAGTTTTCGTGGATGGTTATTTGTAACACAACTTAACTGTCACATTGGAGTGAGAGTTCGAGAACCCCTAAAATGCCTGGTAGCACGATCCAAATCATGGGCGGCTCGAGCTATGAGGGGGCAAAGGAGGGTGGTGGCCCCCCTAAACTTTGGACCACTATTGTACGATTACTTGTTTTTCATGTGTAAAAATTTTGTTTTTAAAATTTAGCCCTCCCACAAAAGACTTTGAATTCTTTTGGCCCTCCCACAAAAACCTTTCAAGCTCCGCCATTGAATTCCAAATGTGAATTTTAAAGAAATATGAGATACTATGGCTTTTCTATACAATACAAAATCATGAGAATTTTAGAAAGGTGTGAGACAATATGTGGAATGTTGGATATTTCTGATCATAATGGTTAATTTCTTTATTTTAAACCAAGTTCTATGCATATGATGATCACAAAAGTTCATAAACCTGTTACAAGTTTGGCTTTGAGAAATCTAGAGCATTAGTCAATACGAGCAACTAACCATGCACCACCCTCTAATTAAGCCTGCTACTTATCTTCTATGGACACTTTTAGCTAACCAGCCTCAAGACCATACATATGGGAATACAAATAAACATTAGTTACTTTGATTCGCTATGTTCTGATCGGCATCTGGCATTCAATTTCAGTTAGTATCTTAATTGGTCAATTTGAATGTAGCATGTTTAATTCTTCATAGATATACTAATACATAGAATATGAACGAGCTTTCAGCTTAAAAAATGTTTGGGATGATATGATAAATTCTGCTCAAGAATACATATATATACTGCCTAATTGTGGCATACTGGTGCCTTAATTTGAGTGATTGTTCGTCATAGGTCGGTGTATTTGATCTTACGCCTTGTATTTTTACATCTGTATAAGTATGGGTAATGGATTAATTAATGGCACATAACTACATAAATGATTATATGTGAGTTTAAAAGAATACGGCAAATTAGAAAGCAATTGGTGAAACTTCAAGGAATAATGTAAGGAAATAATTCATAGCTAGAATCAAATTAGGCGTTATACAAAGATTACCATACTAAGCACTAAAAATCTCATATGTTAAGAGTTATGACAGTCTGTAAAACTTGATTCATCGTCGTCTTGTACCTCTTCACCATTCTGCTTAATATTTTTACATGCTTCCTCTTCAGTTTTGAGAAGTCATTTTTCTTTTGCTTAAAGATTTGATTAATTTGTTTAAACAAACCTCGGCATTCTCAGCAGCTGACTTTGGCATCAACTTCCAGCAACATCAGCTGGAGTAATGTTGGTCTCCTCCAACAGTTGACTAACCGTTGCAAACAACTCGTGTGATTCAATATTCAAATAGTTCTTTGCAAGAACCTTAAACGTTTCAAAACAGCAATATGACATCTCAATATGCATATCCATCCTCCCACTTCTAACAAGAGCAGGGTCAAGCTTTTCAACATGGTTCGTCGTGAACACAATTATTCTCTCACTACCACAAGCCGACCATAGTCCATCTATGAAGTTCAACAGCCCGGATAGGGTCACTTCACTTCCTTTTTTCTTCTTATCCATTGCATCCACTTTTTTAACCGGCACCTCATCCTTTTTCTTCTTTCGCTGACCAGTCAAATAAAGTGAACAGTCGATATCCTCAATCACAATTATCGACTTACTTGATGTGTGAGTCAGAAGCTTTCTCAAAGTTGTGTTATCTTCAACAGATGTTAATTCTAGATCGTAGATATCATACTTGAGGAAGTTAGCCATAGCAGCAATCATACTAGTCTTTCCGGTCCCTGGGGGACCGTATAAAAGATATCCTCGCTTCCATGTCTTCCCTATGCTTTTATAGTAGTATTCAGACTTCATGAAAGTTATAAGATCATTCAAAATATCCTCCTTCTTTTTGGGGTCCATTGCAAGAGTATCAAAAGTAGAAGGGTGGTCAAATGCAATGCAAGTCCACGTAGCTTTCGCGGTATTAGTGTAAAGTCTGCGCTGCCTTCTTTGTATGGATATGGCCCTGCCTTCATCAACCACATGTTGCAAGTAACGTTGAGTGATAATGTCCTTGTGTTTGCGGTGGAAAGTGAGCTTGAAGCAGGGCATCTCACCATCCCTCGAACTCCACCAAATCTTGGCGCCTTCAAACTCATCTATGGCCTCTTCATAACAATCCATATCTAAGAAAACGGATTTGCAACCCCCAATGACACCCCCTCTAAACCCTTTAGCTCTAGGTGAAAAATGGGCGTTTAGGTATCGTTCAATGGCCGTATAGGCAACATTCCGCACGAAATCATTTACATGGTAGTATTCATCAAAAGTAACTGTTATGTAAGGGTACAAATATCTTATAAGTCTTTGTAAATGTCTTTTGATATCACCAAGCTCTTGAGGAAACCAATTCTTCAATATAGCCAGCACAAACATAATAGTCCCGATGTTTGACCCCAGCTTACTCATACTCATCTTCGCCATCTTCTTCAAGATAACTATATATATTAGACAAGATTATATTAGAATGTATACTTTGTTAAGTTATTGACTATATCATAATTTCTTTGTTTAAATACATAAATTTAAATGGGTTAAATTAACCCTTTATATAATGTTTCCATATTTTTGTTTATTTTCCTGAGTTGCTTGTCCTCCAAGTTTTGCGATTGCATACTCAAAACTTTGCGCTACTTATCTCTTCTTCTTAGTTCTTAATTCTGCTAAATTATTCTAAGCCAAAAATTAGCACTATCACTTGTTTTTTTTTCTTGCTTAACATAATTTGTTGTCGAAGATTGCTCTTAACCTTAAGAATGGCCGATATTGTACTCAAAATCTACCAAGCTACCTATTCTTCTATCATTCATATGTTCGCAAACAAGGTTACTATATATACTATTGATAAAATTTGGTTACTTGTACGTAGATATGATAGTGTGACAGATAAAACTTTTACGACGAAACACCAATACAAGTTAAGAATCTTGTTAACGCATCAAAACATCTTAGTAATGTCAATCTCTTAATTAACCTATAATAGTTTTTTTCGCTATATTAGCGTGACTTATACAAAAATATGGAACAAAGAGCATAGAACATCAAAAAGAACTTATAATTATGGAACAAGAAAACTTACTCAATTGATTAGCTGCAGGCTTTTCCATATCGATAAATGCAATTAAACTTGAACGACACTTTTTTTTTTTACGTGATTCGGGTTGGTTTAGGAAGAGAATTGAGATATTTATAACAAAAAAACTGTGACCGTCTTCGGAAAGTATTATTCCATATATTAAACGACTAAAAATATGGTAACTTTTCTATTTGAAAATATGGTAACTTTCTATTTGAAAATACGGTCATCCGGGTTAGGCTCAAAACCATACAATGGGTCGAACGGATGAACACATAAAAAAACCTTGTTAATACTTAATATGCATATTTGTTACGTGAATTAGAAAATGTTTCACTACAAATTATCAAAAAGTGTTCCAATATGCATATTTGTTACGTGTCACATAAAAAGATATGTCACATTTTGAAGTATAGCACGTCATCCAAATGCATATCAAAACATTTATTTAAAAAGTTTGTAACATTTAATAGACTTTTCTATTTCATGTACCAGAAAATACTTTAAAGAAATTTCATAGCTATTTAACGAAATAAATCCTTTGTGAATTTATCTCAAAATCTATAATTATTATACCAAACTTAATTGTGAACATTTTCCTTGTTGCAAATGGTCGTTTTGGTCTACACACGAACTAGTACGGATTAATTTTTGAGTGTATAGCGTGGTATTAGATCTCGTTTGTCATTTTGCTCGGGCTAATGGTTCATGTGACATAGTGAAGTATCACTTTCTGTAATCTTGAAAGTATGATTGTAAATGAAAATGACGAACATGAACAGAGATTTGTTCATGTTCGTTCGTTTAATTTTAACCGTACAAACAAACGGACATGAACTTAATGTTTAAACGGACAAATTTTCTTATTCAACTTCATTTATTAAGAAGATGAGTTATTCATGTTCGTTTATTTTCGTTTATTAAAATATTAAACGGACGCTAAACAAACATAAGTGATCGAACATAAATTAACATAAACAAACAAACATAAACTTTATTAACTTATGCATAACATATTGTTTTATAAGTGTTGTTTTGCTTAAACAAACCAATTTTATAATTATATAACTAAAGATATGATATACAAACATAAATAAATAAATGAACATAAACGAATATTAACGAACACATAATTAGACGTTCACGAACATAAATGAACGGACGCGTTCATGTTCGTTCATTTAACTAAACAAACGTAACGTATTGTTCATGTTCGTTCATTTAATAAATAAACGAACATAAACGAATTTTTTACCGGACGGTTCATGAAATGTTCACTGAACGTTTACAACCATACTTGTAAGTTTCACAAAGAATATACTAGCACTTTGCATTACTGATTGACATGCTTCAAAAGCACATGATATTAATTAAGACCGTGTGTTACAATGACCAATATCATCACCAACAACTAAACGTCACATTAGCTTTTCACTTCACCGCTGACTCCACCACTGAACAGGGGTGATAAGACCACAAGCTTCACCAACCAAACATATCTCACTTAAACACAAATATACCCTCACAATTAACTCAGCTCAAACACACAAACAAATAAAGAGAAGTAGGTGATCTACACCACCATCTTAAGAAAAAATTGGGGGACATGTGATTGGAGGTGGTGTCTTAACCCTTTACTCGTAAAGAAAGGGTTGCACGTGTGGTGCCCTTATTTTCTATCACGCCCGTTCTAAAGTAAAAGAAAAAGAGACAACTTTTACATCATGTTGTTGTATTTGATTTTAAGTTAATAACAATGCTTACCAGTTACCACGTACAAATAATCCTTCATGTTTTTCTTTTCTTTCTTTTATATTTTAAGTTTGTCAATCTTTTTTCCTTTTTTTTCTTTTAAAGCTGCTATCATCTTTTCTCTTTTTTTGTCTTAGGGGTGTTGGCGGTTATGTGCCCAGAACAGGGTAAGATAATCAATAGCCCCACTACGTACCAATTAAGGTTACCGGATATCACCTGGAATCGTGTTATCACTTTCCAAAGTAAACTATTCGACCCTAATGCCTGGGTATCACGAATATCTACTTGGGATAAGACCAAATGTTTGTTA
>LBNU01025580.1:0-50270 GCA_014162995.1 Artemisia annua | reverse complement strand
TTACCGACCTTTCACTTTAGTGCAACTTTCTTTACAATTGTCCTAAATCATCAAGGTATAAAAGATACCCATATTTTAGACCGTTGGTTGATACCCATAGTGTTCCATGACAATCATTTGTTGATACTTAATCCTACTCTAAAAATCGCACACAACAAATTGCATTACACTTTAGCATGTGTGATAAGATCATAAAACTGCAAAAAACCACTTACATGTTGCATTATAGTGAGGATAACAACAAAGTTAGTTATAACATCAAATAAGAAAATTTCAGATTAGAACTACAGGGGTGTTCGGTTATGCTTATTAAAGGTGCTTATTGGCTTATTCAATTACCATAACACAATAAGTTTATGATAAAACTATAAGTTCTTTTTTGAGAAGCTTAGTAAAAACCCTGTGAACTCATAACTATTTCTGTCATAGCTTATTGTGTTTATAGTAAAAACACAAATATTAAGTGTATAAGTTTTCAATAAAACATTTAAAAAAAATTACTAAAAGTTGGTGTGTATGACAAAAAAAATTAAACCATAAAAAAGGTTACTAAAAACTATCAGCTAGATAAGGCATAAGCCAAAGTTCTGTTGAGGTATCTTTCGGATTCTATCCAGAAGCAAAAAGAGGTTAACACATAAATCATAATTATAGAAGAATTGTTGTATCTCACATCCGTGACTACCAACTCAATAACATTATTGCAATATAGTAACGTAATAACTTGATTAAAAACTATGTATTCTTGCTTAATAATTCTCATGTACATAATTTAATTCCTTTACAACGACCAACTATTACGCATATATTTATTTTCATGAGTCGTTGTTATAAATAGAATCGCGTATATTTATTTTCATATCTCATTAACTCGTGCTTACCATTTGATATTTATATTCCCGTTACTAATAATTTAGCCGTATTTAATATTAAAACCCGTGTACGCATAAATTAAACTTTTAAATAGAATAACATGAGTCCTTATTTTAAAAAATATATTCTATTGGATGGAAGTCTAAAACTAACAATATTAAAACTAATTCGCATATTTATCAAATTTTGTAATTTTAATGGATGAAAGTCTAAAAATTAATACTAATACTCATTAATTTTAAACAAAGTTAATATTATAAAGTATAAAGGGTAAAAAGTGTAAGGGGTTAATTGTGTTTTTTCTAAAGTTATTAGAAAACATGGAAATTTGTAATTTTTCACTTAGCTCTACATAATTTATTTAAAGTTCAACCACTAAAGTTTTATTAATTACTTCATCTTTTTTTAAGTTTTTATTTTCATAAATTTGACACCTATATTTTTAAGCATTTTTTTCCTAAATCAAATTCTCTACCAAATTTATGAAAGTTTGACCAAAATCAATTCAATTTTGACTTTCTATTGGCCAATCATATTGCTTGATTTCGCCTACGTGGCAAAATCGAGGTCTCTTATTGGTCCAATTTTTTTCCACTAAGATTGTTTTCTCAAAAAGAACTCCGAAATGATGTAATTCTTTTATTAGATAAAAGATTAGAAAATGTTTCACTAAATTAAATGTTACAAATTATCAAAAAGTGTTCCAATATGCATATTTGTTACGTGTCACATAAAAAGATATGTCACATTAATATATATATTATAGATGGAATAGAACGACGTCGTTTAGTAACGTGGGCTACCCGCACTTTTTTCGGCCTATTTTCTGGCCCACTTCTGATCCAGCAACACTCATCCAGTTATATGACACGAAGAAGGAGAAGTTTCTGATTATTCTCAAACTTACCAGTCACCACACGCATACCATAATAGTTTGGGGCTTTTGGTTTACCTGGGTTGTTGCCTGCAGTTTGGTGGAGATCGATCACGAATAATATGTTGATGCAGTTTCTGATGAACAACTCATGGATTTGGAAGAAAAAAGCTATTGAAAAAGTATCCTATATGCCTGAGAGGTTAGTAACTTTGATGTGTATATTTTTTTCCGATTGTGTTTGATCAAACTTTTAGCCTTTATTGTTTGAATCAGGATTTAAGATTAGTTTTGTATGGTTTTTGTTGTTATGTTAGGAGGTGTTCGAATGACCAAATTTCCCCGGCTTAAGACCTCATTTGATTTTGGGAAAGCTCAGCTTATCAACTTATTTAACTGTGCTAACGCCTTATTCATAAGATATGTATGCGGCATCTTAATTTACATCTTTAATATGGTTTGATAATGATATATAAATTATTAAGTTGTGTCTTTTGTTGTGTATAGATGGGTTAACTAAACCATACAAGGATTTTGGGATAGTTGGGACTATCCGAAGAAGGTTGCGGGTTTAAACCCGATCCAAGGATTTGCGGGTTTGGAGGTATGTCTTTTATGGTAATTTTTTTTGGGGTCCGGTGATTATCCGAAAAAACAAATCACCGGCCGACAACTTTAAACCCGATCCAAAGTAACGACTTTTGGAATTTTTTATGCCTTTTACAGTGCTATGTGAGCCGATGTACAGGGAAGTGTACTTTTAAAGTTTTGATTTTTATTGTAAATGAAGATTAAGGTTTAATTATATTGAATATTTTCGTTATCAAAGTGGGTATCAAATTTTGCGTGTAATACGCGTAATGTTTTAAAGGTTACATATTCACAGATAGTTGGATACTCGCGTGGTAAAGGTTTGATACGCACCATCTTTTTAAACATCACGCGTATTACACGCAATTTCCTGTTCAAAAATACGCATTCGTGTCTATTTGCCATAGAGAATGCACGTGAACATACAACCAATGATGGTGACAGAGCAGTGATTCCTATGGATTTGGTAATTAAATGCAAACAATGATTGGAAGGTAAGTGGGTTGTTACTATCTATAGTTAATCAACGGACATAATTTTGAATGAAGAGGGTTGGACGAGATAAAATGATAACTACGGACTACTGCAAGCTCACTTGGGTAACTGCTCCTATTTTCTTTCTAAGTTTTTGTTGTTTATTCCGTAACAAGTGACGAATACTTGAAGTATAGTATCAGCCCGTTTGGTTTGTCAACGTAAATCACTATGGGTGTGGGTTTGAATGTTTGATAGCATAATAGAATGTAAATGGGTAGTGGTTACTTATTTTTTTTAATGAATGTTCTGACTCCTTAATTTTTCTTATATTAGTCCACGTATTTGGAAAATAGTTATGTACATCAGTTTGTACCTGCATTTGTTTTGCACGTTTGTTACAATCTATTAACTTTTATGTTGACAACTGCCTTGCAGCCGGTAGTCACATGGTAACGCAAACATCAAATAGAGCTGCGTTTCATCTATGATAAATTGAGCTTCCTACAGGTTAGACCATAAACTTGATAAATTGATAGGATCAGTAGGTGTTTAAGGAAGAACACATATTTTAAGACACTATATATACTACAAAATATAACATGCCAAGAAAACCTTCAGGAGTGTTTGGGGAAGCTTATTTCAAAGGGCAAGATTTTGTGGGATTAATAAGCTATTAAACTAAATCATCAAGCATAAGCTTAGCCAAAACTGTAAATTGGTCTGAGCTTACAAGTGTTCTGAACTTCTTCTGACTTAATCAGTTCGTCCACACCTAAAAGAGTAAATCAATATTTGACACCCAATTTTTTTACACGAGATTAATCAACTCTGTACTTTTATATATGCGAATATGTCAAGAAATACGTATAGATTCAGCTATTGGACGCATTGATATCAAAACTTTATGCTGGAACATAAAGTGGATGTATAAAAGTAAAAGATTGGTAATTAGTTGTAGAACCACACATTTAACTGATCTGTGACTACCATGGGTCAAACTCACCAGTAGTAAATGCTTATAGAATGACCAAAAGTTTAAGCTTGAGCTGGCTCTTTCTAAAAGCTCTAAGCAAGTAATTCCAAATCTGTTTATGGTAGAACTACACCCCTGCTTATTTCTAATTTGTTATTTCAATAATGATATCTTAGGGACCACCTTGCACTAGCACTATGGTGATTGGGAATTTTGCTCTTTTAATATAGTCAATCTATGAGAAGGATGCAAAAGGGGTCGTCATTCATTGCAACAGCTTATTGCTGCACATTCTTTGGCAGTTAAAGATATTTATAGGGACAAAAGCAAATATGTTGCTGTTAGTTTTAGTTTTGGTAACGGTGGGATATCCCCTTTGGTCATATATGACAGGCCAATATCGTTATGGTGAGAGAACTATTGCTTCAAGATACATTAAGAAGGCTTGGAATCGGGCTGCTTATAAATTTTTACATGTAATTGCACAGGTTCTTTAAATTTGTTTGGTTGTAATTCATTTTATTGTAACTGAACATGCTGCAAGAGCACTAATTCATGTTCCGTAACTTAACTTATAATGAATAACTTATATAAAAACAAATGGGTGTTGTGTGGTTTCTTTTTGTTTTTATTGTTGCATTTCCTTTATATTAGAAAGGTTTACCCTTTGGCCTAGCAGCATCCTACAGGTTAGACCATAAACTTGAACCTTTTTTTAAAATACTTTGAGGTTTTCGGGATTTTTGCGATAGAAAAATGTCAAAAAAATCATGGTTTACGCTCCTTTCAACAATCGTGTCCCTTTACAGTGCAGCTTTTTGAGCCCAGCTGTCATTTAGTTGTTCATCGGTTGACAGCAGATCAACGAAGCAGTTACTGATCGCTGCTATTCCTGTGACTGGTAACATTCTTGAAAAGGGTCGTACATCAGCTACCTTATTCGGAGGTTAGACTTTTATTGCATTTCGTTATACCATCATCGGTTATTGCTGGTAATGTAGTTACAAGTACTTGATTTTTGCAACAGGTTAAGATACACGATATAGATCAGTCGTGTTGGATAATGCTAAATCTGGTAGAAAAGGTAGTGGTAGAGGAGGCGGGACAGTCAGTAGAAGAGGTACAAAGCTATACCTTGATGGGTGATGCTAAAGATGAGGATGCTGAAGAGGTTAGATCTGCAGGCCTGGTCGCGATGGACTAGGTGGTTCAGCAACAACAGGTGGCGGAAGAGGTGGTGCACATATTTTATGAAGGTACAAATCAATCTCAATCTTTGAAGCTTTGGTATCATTTATTTAGAAAATGAACATGCTTATAACTTCGTGCATAGCACAACATAAATTTCCTTCTTAAAAAAAATAAATAAATAATGGCAATATAATCTTCTAAAAAAATACTACCTCCGTCCCATATTAAATGTCCACTTTGACTTTTCAAAGTCTTTTTTTAACTTTGACTTTAAATACTTTTGATTGTGTTATATAATACTTGATGCAAAATATATGTATAAATTGAGTTTTAAATGTATTTTCTTTAGATATAATTTTCATCAAGTATTATATAATACAAACAAAAATATTTAAGGTCAAAGTTGAAGAAAAAAGACTCAAAAAGTCAAACGTGGACATTTAATATGAGACGGAGGGAGTAGTAGTTTTTAACCTCAGAAGAACTTGCTCTAAAAAACAGTTTAAGTAGATTACGATAACAAAATATGGCCAACTTCGACGCCCCGCCGCAACGCGGCGGACCGTCGCCCAACTCGTTTTGAAGTATAGCACGTCATCCAAATGCATATCAAAACATTTATTTAAAAAGTTTGTAACATTTAATAGACTTTTCTATTTCATGTACCAGAAAATACTTTAAAGAAATTTCATAGCTATTTAACGAAATAAATCCTTTGTGAATTTATCTCAAATTCTATAATTATTATACCAAACTTAATTGTGAACATTTTCCTTGTTGCAAATGGTCGTTTTGGTCTACACACGAACTAGTACGGATTAATTTTTGAGTGTATAGCGTGGTATTAGATCTCGTTTGTCATTTTGCTCGGGCTAATGGTTCATGTGACATAGTGAAGTATCACTTTCTGTAATCTTGAAAGTATGATTGTAAATGAAAATGACGAACATGAACAGAGCTTTGTTCATGTTCGTTCGTTTAATTTTAACCGTACAAATAAACGGACATGAACTTAATGTTTAAACGGACAAATTTTCTTATTCAAACTTCATTTATTAAGAAGATGAGTTATTCATGTTCGTTTATTAAAATACTAAACGGACGCTAAACGAACATAAGTGATCGAACATAAATTAACATAAACAAACAAACATAAACTTTATTAACTTATGCACAACATATTGTTTTATAAGTGTTGTTTTGTTTAAACAAACCAATTTTAAAATTATATAACTAAAGATATGATATACTAACATAAATAAATAAATGAACATAAACGAATATTAACGAACACATAATTGGACGTTCACGAACATAAATGAATGGACGCGTTCATGTTCGTTCATTTAACTAAACAAACGTAACATATTGTTCAGGTTCGTTCATTTAATAAATAAACGAACATAAACGAATTTTTTACCGGACGGTTCATGAAATATTCACTGAACGTTTATAACCATACTTGTAAGTTTCACAAAGAATATACTAGCACTTTGCATTACTGATTGACATGCTTCAAAAGCACATGATATTAATTAAGACTGTGTTATACAATGACCAATATCATCACCAACAACTAAACGTTACATTAGCTTTTCACTTCACCGCTGACTCCACCACTGAACAGGGGTGATAAGACCACAAGCTTCACTAACCAAACATATCTCACTTAAACACAAATATACCCACACAATTAACTCAGCTCAAACACACAAACAAATAAAGAGAAGTAGGTGATCTACACCACCATCTTAAGAAAAAATTGAGGGACATGTGATTGGAGGTGGTGTCTTAACCCTTTACTCGTAAAGAAAGGGTTGCACGTGTGGTGCCCTTATTTTCTATCACGCCCGTTCTAAAGTAAAAGAAAAAGAGACAACTTGTACATCATGTTGTTGTATTTGATTTTAAGTTAATAACAACGCTTACCAGTTACCACGCACAAATAATCATTCATGTTTTTCTTTTCTCTCTTTTATATTTTAAGTTTGTCAATCTTTTATCCTTTTTTTTTCCTTTTAAAGCTGCTATCATCTTTTCTCTTTTTTTTGTCTTAGGGGTGCTTATCAAATTAAATGTTTAAATATAAGGCTCTTATTTAACCTCGTATATAGGGGAGAGGAAAGTTTTAATGTCTCTCTCAATTAGGAAGAACTAAGGCTTTGGACCCACATTTCCTCCCACTAAGAGGAAAATAAACACCCCCTTGGTTTCCCAAAAAGCTTGTCACCACCACCAAACATGCAGCACCCAACCAAATTGCGAGTATTAATATATAGGGCCATCTTGTTGTTTAAGACCGTTCCATATACATCATCTCGTGAATTAAAAGCACGAAGTAAAACATCAAGATAACAAAATGTTTATCGTGTAACACTTGCAACAACAATAAATAAGAGTGATAGATTAACCTGACCAATGATAGGAACAAGCATTCTTTTAAGGACAATTCTGAAAACACAAGACAAACCGTTAAAGAGCTCCACATGACCAAACTCCATGTCATTAAAAGGTGTTTACGCACTTAATTCTCTGCAAACCTCGTGCGTAATGAAACCTAAGATTTGATGCAGACTCATGTTGTTAACCACCAAAGAATGGTAACAACAAAATGACGATGGAAGAGCAGTAACACACGGGTTGGCAAGTATGAGAGCATGCAGCATGATTCATTCTATTAGGGACGTTTGTATTTGTGTGTGTTTATGAGTTTTGTTGCACAATAGAAGGCAGTAGTTATCCTCTATTTACAAGTTAAAAACATAACCAATGAATGAAGATCATGGGCACGTTTTCAACCCATAAAATTAGGTACGTGGCAGATGGTTTCAACTACTTTGTTGACATCTAAATCAGCCCACTACTCCTACCATTTACTTAGTCAACATAATGTTATATTCCCGTTAATTACTTGTACCCTCTACTTTGAATCACTTACATTTAGTTGATGCATCAACAACTAGCACTACTACAAAATAGTAAATATTCACACTGTTGGAAGAAATCCAACAAACCGGTTTCTAGAGCGGAACCACGAATCAAGAAATTACTCCAACAAGACCTCGAAAAAGGGTTATGATCCCTTAATGTCGAATAGCACTAACACACAAAAGATATTTTACACTTAAATATTTATTGAATGTGAGCAAAAAAAGAAGGTACAAATAAAACCTCACCCCCTCATCCCTATTTATAGGGAATGAGGGGGAAGAAACCTAATCCTTGGTGAATAAGGAATCTACAATTGAGGAGGTGAAGAAATTTCCTAATACATGACTAACCTCCTTAAGTTTGAGCTAAACTACAACTAGCCCCCATAAACTTATATCCTAACTATTACACACTAATATTCTAACAATTTCCATCTTAGTGGTAATAGTTAGCCTTCTCTGATACGCAGCATCTTCAACCAGTGCTGGAACCTCGGACCGGGGACCGCCTTCGTCAAAGCACCAGTAGCAATACCTGCTACTAACCTTAGCTCAAATCCTGATTCTATAGAGAGTCCCTTTATCCATGTATCCTCCTTCAATTCTCCAGTAAGTGTCATATACCCCGCTTTAGTTGTTAACGAAGCCATCATTTGTTGCAATAGCTCACCGCACATTCAACATTCTCACATCCTCAGATGCTATGTCAGGTCTCATGCAGACCACTTGATACTCATGACTTCCAACTGCATATATATACATGACCCCTTACTCTTCTTTTCTTTATCACTATTACCTGATAGACCATCCTCTAACGACAGCGTAGAGTGTCTCCCCAACAATATCTGAACCGACATCCTGTTGGAATACCTAAATTTTGACACCCTTAGAGTATTACCACTCTGATTCCTGAAGATCTCCATACCAAGTATAATTTCCTTTGCTTCATCCAGCAAACCCTTGGTAACCCAAATCTTAGCCTTGCTTTCGTAAATAAACCATACAATCTATATAGAGGAATAGATATATGAACAAACCTAGTGCATAATTCTAGTAATATATGTTACTGTCGTCATCGCTTTGTCTCAAACCGTTGCTGAGCATACACATACTAAACCGGGTATTCAAATCTTCGTTCATTACATCGATCCACTTGGAAATTACCTCGCAAGCAACAGCATCCCTGAAAGTCAATGACTCATGTGCATATTCTTTTATCACTCCAGCAACTCCTAAAGCAGCCATATTATTGTCACCTCTATACTTTTCAGCAAATTAACCCCTTGTACCCTCTTAACCAGGTACTCCGGTTTTCATAATGTCTACCCCGACCTTTGCACCAAGGTGTGCCTTCTTATTTACCAAGAAATCCGTGTTTGTCTTTCCTTCAAGTTGTTTAATCTCCAGCTGTCTTTAAGCCACTGCAGCATGATCGTTACTCTTCTGAATTACCTCACCTTCACCTTTTTCCTAATATCCCTGTACTAGAATCAAAACATTTACAATCCTATGATCATGTGTGTGATCCTACGATCCTACACCGGTCTTGTTTCACATGAGATAAAAACATGGGCTTGTAGTAGAATCGGATCGTTTACGATCCTACGATCCTGAGTGCGATCCTACGATCCTGGATCGATCCGGATTAAATTATGATCCTACTACGATCCTGCTCGTTCTTTATATGTAGGATCCTAGGATTGTATGATCCTACGATCAGGATTGTGATTTTGACAACCTTGGTTGTTTGTTCTTTAGATTCATATTTTTGGAAGTTTTTTGTTTAATTGATAGTGTTTTTAATAGTTTTTTTTTTTTTTTTTTTTTCTGGGGGGATGGGGTGGTAAGATCCTAGCTTGTTTTCAAATGTGTTTTCGTTTAGATCTTTTTGTTTTCGTGTAGATCTTTTTCTGTTTTTCGTTTAGATCGTTTCGTTTTGTAAGATCCTAGCTTGTTTTAATTAGCAAGTTATTAGATGCATTCCGAAAAAAATATTTAGGTTTTTGACAAAGTTTATACTAAACTAGCTTATAGACCCGTGGAATCCACGGGATTTTAGAGGGTTTTTGATTAAAAAAAGTAAGTACGTGAATAAGGTAAAAAAGAACAATGAACGTAAACGCTATGAAATTTTCTTGTAATGGAGGAATAAGTTATAAGTGACTGATAGTATAAAATATAATGCTTGTAAATATATGTGTAATAAATGTTCATTGCCTCGTGATCTCCAATATGTTCGCCTTCATAAGCAAATGTATGTAGTGACCATTCTAACACTTCAACAAAAGGTTCATTACGTGAACACCTAGTAATTTAAAAAAATACGTAAGTAAAAGAAGTTTGGGATTTATAATAAGTGTAAATAAGAAAAATGCCACAAAACATATAATATGTGTATTGTACATACCTATTGACCGTTTGATCATAGGCCTTGAATAACTTCTTTGTATTATATACCACAATTATAGTAGTTTTTGATAGGTTACCATCCGCATCTGAAATAACAACCTTTAAACCTTTTTTGTTTTTGACATGTGAAAGAGCCACATATAGTTGTCCATGTGTGAAAGCAGGACGTGACAGATACAATCCAACTTTTGAAACCGATTGCCCTTGGCTCTTGTTTATTGTCATGGCGAATCACGCCAATTTTAAAGAAATTATTCATTAAGGAGTAGGTGTATAAATAAACTAACAAACATCAACGATTGCAACTAGGTCCCATTATTTTATGAAAGAATAAATAAGTAATATGTAAATGAAATGATAAACAATCTGGTTTATAACTATTAAAATAATAAACACGCATTTATCGCTTTATGCAACTAGTAGATAGTCTTGAAGAGGCAAGATATGCGGTCAACGTAAAACACTCAAGTAGGCCATGAACATCTTGAACGCAAATGACGACCTTCAAACATCATTTACTGTTGACCCTTGAAGCGGCAGCGTATAATTGTACATGTGTGAAAACTGGACGTGAGAGATACAAACCAACCTTTGAAAGTGATTGACCCTGGTTCTTGTTTATTTTCATAGCAATGAAATAGACACGGGATATTGTTTCCTTATGATCTTTAGCGGTAAATGTTTATCATATGGAGTAATTTTCAATCTCGGTATCATCGTCGTCTTTACAAAGTGTGTTATGTTTATTATCTTTACCTCATTTGAAGTTCTTACTAATCTAACAACTTGATGTCTTGTTCCGTTACATAATCCGTTGGACTTATCAACATTTCTTAATGACATTATCGAGACACCTACTTTTAATATAAGTTTGTGGTTTGGAACATGGAGAATTTCCACCTACTGATAAATTCTGAAGAGAAAACAAATTCTATTATTACGGCGCTACTTTCATTTTTAGTAATTTCACTATGCTCGTAATGGATTGTCTATAGAAGATATTACATCATGTATTTTAGAGGTTTCTGTAACTTGTGTTTGCTTAGGCATAAACTTAATTAATAGAGTAAATGACCTCACAAACCAAGTTCATCGTCTCAATGTAAGACTTGAAATAGAATTCACATAATTTGATTACTAAACTAAAAACGTCGAAACAGAAAAATTCATCTGATAACTGCATTTAGCAAAACTGATGTATGTTTAGTAGCTCTAGTGAGTTGGGTTGTTTCTTGGAACTAACGGTAGGGTTCAATTTGTCATCCGATTCATAAAGCAGCTTTCTTTTGGCTTTCATATTTGAGCACAACAATAATATAGTAACTCAAAAAGAGGGCATATCTATTTGGCAACTATGGTTATGTGGTGTTGAAAGCATAGGAAGTAGGTATATTGAAGGCATATGCAAATTTGGTCATTCCACTACACTAACAGACATAGGAAGCATGTATATTTAAGGCAAATGCAACATGGTAAAGTACACATAGCAGCGATATAGCAAAGTTAAGGCAAACGCTTCACGGAAAATTTAAAATGCAAAAGTTCATGTTCACATGCAAACCGCTAAAACATCAAAGCAACAATAAAGCAACAACCAAGGCAACTGTAATTAGCAAAATGAATACCGAAACTCTTAATCAGCGATCACCTAACACACGCAGAGGAGAAGGAGAAGTTCGAGAAAGAGTGAGGCGGTGCAAATATATAAGTTGGTAGACGATAATTAGCAGAAACAATGTAATATCTATACATGCATAACTTGTATCACTATATCTTTTGTCCAAAATTTAATACAAACATCTTTTTATCTTACTATCACCACATTTGTAAAGACTTTTAAACAACAAGCAATTGCCTCAAATTCCTAAAAAAATAACAGTTAGAATCCCTTTATTCGGTCTTTTCCTGCTACCAAGTTCTTGCCCAAAAACACCTCCCAACACTGTTCCTGCTCCAATAAAAAGTGCAACGCCTGTAGTTGTAACAAAAAGAATGTTTCAAGCTCGGCTTCGTTAGTCAATTGCATTTTCAACCTGAACTCAAAATAAAAAAATGGTTATTTCAACAAAAAATGTACCTGGTTGAGTAATAATATTGTCTAATTGTATCAAAGGTAGAGAAATACCTACTCGTCTAGATCGTCACCTCTGAAGTTTTGAGGTCCAAGATCCTCGAGAACATTCTCATTACCAACCCAATGTTTGATGTGAACCCAATGTTGGATGTGAGATCCATCATTTTCAAAGTCTTCCCCTGTGATGAACATACAAATGAAAATTTGGTGGTTCAACCAAAACGATATTGTATTTCACGTCAAATAAATAATAAACCTCAAAATGGGTGAGTTAAATCGTAAAATGGGTACATGAGGTAAGGATAAAAACATTTATACTTGGAACAGGTCAATCTGTGTGTATTTGCACGTTAAATAAATAATATACCTCAAATGGGTACATTAGGTACAGATAAAAAAAACTTCAATTTTGGAACGGGTTAAACTGGGTAATTATGATAGTGGGTCTAAATGGGTACCTTTTAGGTACAGATTAACATAGATTGGGCTTTCTTGGATTCAATAAAAAATATTATTGCTCAACTCGTGCATAGCATGTCCTAATAGATTACTTTACAAAAATATAAGAAGACGATGACAATATAAGTTGCCTTCTTTGCTTTTTATCATATGTGGGTGGGCATAAGTGTTCTTTTAGGCCAACTTTGGTTACTCATATTGCATAAAAAGAAGTATAAAAGATTAGTCATATATCAACATATGTATCATACACATTAGGCTAAAGGTTTGTAGAACAAATGAGAGAATTTGTTTACTCGTTATCCTCAAAGATGTCATCATATCATAATCCTCAAAATAACTAAATGCTATCATTCAAGTTGGCTAAAATTAGAACATGAATGAAGAGATTAAAGATAATACTACATTGCGTATAGAATTGGTCAATTCAACACGTTTTATTATTTTTCATTCGCAATAATACTATCAGAATTAGAGAGAAAACATAATGTGTGTTTTATTGAAGTGAAAACTTAATGGCCAAATGGCCTATTACATGGTTTACATACATAGTACAATAAAGCGGGAAAGTTAGTTACTTGAGTAACTATACTTTGACCCTTCTTTGACTAAGTGATGTGGTCGCGATGTGTCATTGCGGTTTAGCAGTATTAATGCTTACTCAAGTTTTAAATTTATATTTAGCCGACTTATCAATAACACACACACCTAACGAGCAGTGTACCCAGTCAGTATGAATATAATGGTAAGTAGAGTGTCGATCACTAAGAGTGGAACGTATTATCTAGTTAACCTAATGAGTATTTTAATATCCTAAGTTAGTTTTACAGCCTAATCTAACGAAAAGGGGTTCAGCCTGAGAGACTGCCACAGTTTGGTTTTATTAAACAGTAAATTAAACTAATGAGCACGAATCAGCAAATAGCAAACACGTACACAGATAGATAGTTAGAAGCAGAAGAAGGTCTGTCCTGATAGTTAAGTAGCTTGTCACTTGTTTTATTGCTAGTTCTATATGAAGTGTATTGTAATTTAACCTTTCTCGTTGGATCTCATTATATCAGCGAGTAAACTCTTAATGATCACTTATGTTTATCCTATTTATCTAAAGACATCAGCTAAATAGGCGAGGAACAGGTATGGTAGCCTAAAAGACTCAACTAAACACAGAGGTTATCAATGCACTAATATAAGTCACCAAAGACATCATCATATAGACTTTAATTGATGGGAAAGCAATTTTAAGGGGTGTGGTTTGGTGGCCGGTGTCAGCCCATCAATCCTGATGAATTAAAGCGTACTATTACAATAAAACAAAACTATTTAATGAAATTAAATACATGCAGGACCTTCTTACAGCTCTAATATCTTCGATTTGGGTGTGTCTTGTGATGCTTCTTCGACTGAGTACGTCTCCTTAGGGTTATGTTGCACACAAAATTTGTATAGGTCTTCGGGTATTTATAGTTTCTGTCTGAGGGTTCGATGCAGCGCATCGAGTAAGTAGATGCGGCACATTGACTTAACTTCGCGTAGGGTCCAAGATTAATATATTCTGGAATATTCGTACACCGTCTTCAGATGCGGCGTAACTTGATTCTTTATGTGGCGCATGTCCTTCAATATCTTGGATTGTATCTAGTGAAGTCTTGATAGTGATACGCCGTATGACAGAAGTATAATGCGGCATATCTGGAGTAGAACAAGCTTGATCTTCTTCGTTGACTAAAGTTTCATGAGCGGCGCATGGTAGAATTCTATGCGGCGCATTCTTCAAAGTCAGGCAATGGTCTTCGAATTCATCTAAGTATGATATTGCGGCGTATCTGTTGATAGAGATACGGCGCATCTTCTGGATTTCAGTAGACTTTTGTCATCTTGCTTGTTTTGCTCCATAATTCGTCCAAAATCGCCAAGTTTCACCAATTGCTTGTTTTTACCTGAGAATTACTAAAGTAAACAATTAAGTATCGATTCTCATAGATAATGTAATAAAACAAGTCAAATAAATAGGATAAATAATGACAATAATATGTACTTATTTGGTGTCATCACTAAGCTATTAAGCTAATATTACACTAATACAATCAAGACTGAATCTACACATTACAAAGTAAAGTAAACTAAATACTGCTACAGTCCTTCAAACATCTTGTATGGTGTAAGTAACTTGGTGACATGGTCTGGCACATTGAGTTCACTGAGTCAGCTCTGCATACTGAGTTGATCTTGATATGTCCATTACCCCCCCCCCCCTTCAAGTTGGCAGTGTGTATGGATCACACATGCCAAACTTGGTTGTACAAGCTTGAAAAGAGGATCTGCTCAAACCTTTGGTGACGACATCAGCTGTTTGAGCATGAGAAGCAATGAAAGTGGTACATATGATTCCAGCTTTGATTTTATCTTTTACAAAGTGACAATCTATCTCTATATGTTTGGTTCTGGCATGTTGGACAGGGTTTGATGCCAAAGCAATAGATGATTGATTGTCACACGTGATAGTGATTGGTTTGGTGATGGGGATATTGAACTCCATAAGTAGGCTTTATAATCATGTTAACTCACAGGTGCAATCAGCTAATGCCCTGTATTCAGCTTCACTTGAACTCCTTGAGATAACTGTTTGCTTCTTAAATTGCCAAGATATTAAACAAGGACCAAGGAATACAAAAAAACCAGTGACTGGCCTTCTAGTGATGGGACAGCTTGCCCAATCACTATCACAGTAAGCTTGTAGCTTGAGAGAAGAATTAGAAGGGAAGAACAATCCTTGGCCAGGGCACATCTTTATGTATTTGAGGACTTTGATTGGTGCATCAAAATGTGTTGTTCTTGGTGCATGACTAAATTGGCTGAGACAGTGAGCAGCATAAGACAAATCTGGCTTGGTAATTGGGAGGTAGAGTAGCTTTCCTACTAAAGCTCTGTAAAGGGAAGCATCTGGCAATGGATCACCATCTGTGTCATTGAGTTTGATGATAGGATCAACATGTATATGAGAAGGTTAAAAGATCAAGGACACCAGTAGTGTGTAACAGTTCAAGTGCATACTTCCTTTGTGACATTGTAAGGCCTTTGTCATTTATGAGAAACTCTATTTCAAGGTAGTAATTGAGCTCTCCCAAATCATTGATACTGAATTGCTGATCCTATTGTTGTTTGAAGTAAGATATGAGCTGATTGTTGTTGCCAGCCAAGAGAAAATCATCAACATATATGACCAATGCCAAGAAATCAGTACCCTTATTGTAGATAAAGAGTGATGTATCTATATAACTTTGCTTGAACCCCAAAGTGAGTAAGAAAGTAGTGAGCTTTGTAAACCATTGTCTATTGGCTTGCTTCAATCCATATAGAGACTTTTGAAGTTTACAAACAGGATTTGGAATTGAAGGGTCTGTCTTGTATCCTTGTTGCAATGTCATGTACACTTCTTCTTGTAAGTCTCCATGTAAGAAAGCATTGTTTATGTCCAATTCTGCAATGTTCCAATTGTGATGTACATCAATGGCTAAAAGGATCCTGACTGTTACCATCTTTGCTACTTGAGCAAAAGTTTCATTGTAATCAATACCCTCCTTCTGTGTGTACCCCTTTGCCACTAGCCTTGCTTTGAATCTTTCCACTGTTCCATCAGCCCCAGCTCGATTTTGAAGACCCATTTGCTTCCAATTGGTAGTTTATTTTGTGGCAGAGAAGTGACTGTCCATGTGTGATTAGCTTCCATGCCAGTGCTTGCAATTCTTTAGACATGGCATCTATCCACCTAGAATCTTTTACAGCTTGAGTATATAATTGTGGTTCCACAATGTTGTTAATGGTGTTAATTAGATGTCTTTTATGGTAGATTTGATGTTGTTGTAATTTATGTATTTGGAATGATGAAACTTGATGACAGATTGAATGGTGTGTTTGGTTTTAGGTAATTTATGGTGAAAGTCTTTGAATTTTAGTGGTATGTTTGTTTGTCTTGTGGATCTTCTTGGTGGAGGAGGAGCTGGTGTTGTTTGAGTGATTGATGGAGAAGGAGTTGGTAATGTGTTAAGATTAGGTTCAGTATGTGTAGAAGTGGGTGTGATTGGCTCAGTGTAATGTTGTATGGTTGATGGTGGTTCAGGGATGCTCTCAGTTAGTGTTGTTGGTGCTGGTGAGGGTGTATTGATGGTGTTAGGAGTTGGTTCTGTTGAATTGTAGGTTGAAGATGGTGATGGAGGATCTTGTGAAGGTGAGTTATTGGTATGTAGGTTTGGTTCTGATGAAGGAGTGTTTGGAACATGATGAAAATCTGATGGTGTTGCTGTAATTGTTGGTATAAGGGTAGGTGATGTGTTGGAAGGTTGTTGGTGAAATGGAAAGATGGATTCATTGAATTGCACATGTCTGCTTACAAAAGTTTTATGTGTCTGCAGATTATAAAGAAGATAGCCCTTTTGTGTTGTAGGATAACCAAGTAAAACAGATGGGATGGATCTTGCAGCAAATTTATCTGGTGTGTGATCATGTGCATAAGATTGACACCCAATGATTTTGAGATGTGAAAGTGTTGGTGGTGTTTTGTAGATAAGCTCATATGGTGTCCTGTTTTGAAGAGGTTTGGTTGGTAATCTGTTTATAATGTAGGTAACAGCTTGAATACAGTATCCCCAGAAGTGTATTGGAAAATTGGCTTGAAATCTTATAGCCCTAGCTACCTCAAGTAAATGTTTATGCTTCCTTTCAACTCTTGCATTCTGTTGAGGTGTATAAGGACATGATGTTCGGTGGATAATGCCTTGTTCTTTGAAAAACTCATTGAGTGATTGATTTAGGAATTCAGACCCATTGTCACTTCTCAGTGATTTGATTTTGGTGTGATAAGGCGAAAAGTGTACCGCTTTTCGGGGGTCATTTAAGCCCTAAATCGTATTTATTTGATCAAATATCGCCCTAAATCGTTCCTTTGGTCATTTTAGGTACTTTGGAGAGAAATTCTGGAAAAGGAAGCATTTTGGACGTTTTTGGAGCATAAAAGTGAAGAATTCAACAAAGTGCCAAATTCTGCTGGAATAGTACCTGTGACGGCGTCAAGCTTGGACGTGACGCCGTCAGCCCTTGATAAGCCAGAACGATTTTTGGAGGATTAAAGGGGGACGGCGTCAAGAAGGCCATCAAGAAACCCTAACCACGGCGAGGTGACGGCGTCAAGGCTATAACGTGACGCCGTCAGATATGTTTTTCTATATATATTCGCATAATTTTTAGTCATAAGTGAGGAACTTTTAAGGGAGAAANTGTATTGAAGAGGTTTGGTTGGTAATCTGTTTATAATGTAGGTAACAGCTTGAATACAGTATCCCCAGAAGTGTATTGGAATGCTTGAAATCTTATAGCCCTGGCTACCTCAAGTAAATGTTTATGCTTCCTTTCAACTCTTGCATTCTGTTGAGGTGTATAAGGACATGATGTTCGGTGGATAATGCCTTGTTCTTTGAAAAACTCATTGAGTGATTGATTTAGGAATTCAGACCCATTGTCACTTCTCAGTGATTTGATTTTGGTGTTAAAGTGAGTTTGTAAAAATGAATGAAACAACTTTATATATGAAATTGTGTGGTGTTTTGATGGCATTAGATAATTCCATTTAGCCCTTGAATAGTCATCAACAAGTGTTAAGAAGTATTTGCGGTTGTGTAAAGTTGTGTGTTTGTAAGGGCCCATACATCTACATGAACTAATTCAAACAAAGTTGTGGCATGAGATTCACTGACTTGAAAAGAAGATGCATGTTGTTTAGCTAAAGGACATATAGTACAAGAGTTAGGTGGTATTTTACAAACAGAAGGTAAAGAGATATCCTTTATTTGCTGAAGAGTGTTGTAAGATGAGTGTCCAAGCCTTGCATGCCAGAGATGATGGTGACTATCGTTGACTGAGAGTGTGAGTGATTGAGGGGTAGGTTTCTTTTGCTTGATGATGTACAGACCATTACAGAGGTTGCCATGTGCAATCCTCTTGTGTTGGTCTTGAAAATAGCATGAAAATGGTGTAAACATGACAGATAGTGGTAAATGTGCACCAAGCTTACTAACATAGAGTAGGTTATATGAGAAGGATCTAATGTATAAAACATCATGTAAGGTAATGTTAGCATTGATATAAAACTGATCATATATGTCTGACCTGTGTTAGTTGTCCATTTTGAAGGGTGACATAGATAGGTTGTGTTAGGAATACGCTTTTTGTATAAGAAAGATTCGGTCACCCCAGATATGATTAAGCATTGTTTAGCTCGTAGTATTTACAATAGTTAGTTAAACGTAGTTTAGAAGTAGATTAGTTCGCGGAAGAAGGACGGGTCTTTACCCACTGTATACCTGATCCGCAGCCCAAGTGGCACGCCTAAGTGGCAAAACCCATGTACATATAAATACCCTCTCCATCCTTGGAGAGGGTAAGCCTTCTCATAATCTCATTTTCTTTTCTTTTTTTGGTTTTCTCTCTAAGGCTTCATCTCTTTCTCTCTCTAACTTTCTNTGTTTGTGAAAACGTAGATATGGAGGAGAAGTGTGTTTACTTAGATTTTCTACTCCTAATTCTTTACCAATTGATTAAGTTGTATTAATTGCGGTGGATGACGGATTGTAATTCCTTACATACATTGCGTAGGGGTGTGGGTAGGGACTTCCCCGTATCTATGAGCTCCTACTGTCACTCCGTGGATGTCGAGCGGCCTAAAGAAGCTCTAACATGCGATCAGCCTAGAATTCGCATGCAGCGTTAAATACAATCAAATACCTTAGTACACCTTGGTTCATGTTCTTAAGACGTTCAAGCATGTTTTACCAACCGGAAGTCTGCCCAGTTTTCTTAAGCCTTAACATCGATATTCACCCATCCCAGTCACAACCATAAAGAAATCACATTTCCAAACCACCACTTCCAAGTTCAATAATTACCTAATTACTGATTATGTAGTTTATGATTAGATTGCTTTGGGCAAGTCAACAATATAAGGTAGTTACCGCTTACTTTACTTTCTTGTTATTTTATTTTATTTGCATTGGTAGTTATTTGGGTTAGTTGACTAGCAACTAATTCCGCCCACTCCTTCAAACCCGAAATTTTTACTTGCTTTCCTAAAAATATAAAAATACAAAAAGAATGTTCCCTCACCCCTAGACCTATTAGAGCAGCTTTTCAATCCTAACGACACTATTCCCGCAGAGAACGATCAATCCCCCGGTACTTGCCACTACACTATACTACATCGGTCAGGTTGTGAGCTTTTCAATCCTAACGACACTATTCCCGCAGAGAACGATCAATCCCCCGGTACTTGCCACTACACTATACTACATCGGTCAGGTTGTGACAACTCGTAAATTCAAGTCATTTTCTCAACTTTTTAAATTCACTATTCATAAGTTACTATTCATCATTTACTATTCACCGATCACTATTCATCATTTCACTATTCATCATTTTCGGAGTCAGTTTGAGACTTTGAGAAGTGTTCAAAAACTTTTACTATTCACGTGACTCTATTCATTCCCGGAAGGAAAACACTATTCACGATCATCATTCATCTTTTTGTAAACCTAGTTTACGAGTATTCATTTCGCGTAACCGTAAGGGTTAAGCCGCGTAATCATGAGACATCATTCATAGTATATTTCATAGACTAGAGTTAGTCTACATATCATCACTACATCATTTGCATATTATCCCACTCGTAGGTTATATATTTCAATTTACGTATATTTAATTTTTAAATAAACGTTAGCACGCAATCAATAATTATGATCAACACATCCGACACATCTCACAATGGTCTTAAAACATTTTTACACTCATTATAATGTTACAAAAATTATAAGATTAGTTTACTCGATATTTTGGAAATTTATTTAGTTTATATCGTTAACGTTATTTAATTACGACGATTTTCGTTATATTGAAACAACGGTTATTCAAACACCCAATACTTATACAAATTATATTTTTATAATTTTTGTGACTTTATTATATCACATTTAGTCTTGTAAAAATTTATTTCTAGCTAACCCGGTACCCAAAAATACTAAAACTACTAACAATATACTACAAATATCACATAATACAACATTTTTATACAAAAATAAATCATACTAACCCACCCCTCCCCCCATTTCAGCCTATTATCACCTATATCCCACTCAAACCCAATGTCATTGGACCTAAAAATCCCACATTCTAATATATAAGCCATATTCCCACCAAACTTCATTTTACATGCAAAATTTTTAGATCAAAAATTATTTCTCTCTTCCCCTCTCTATGTTGTGATCAGCCAAGAAAGAAAACAAAGAAGAATCATTAAATTTTACAAGATCAAGTGTTATTCAAGTATTATTAGTACCTCCTTTTAGAGTTTTGAAATAAAAACTCAAGAAGTAATTAGGTTTTATCAATAAAAATCATCTAATCCTTCAAGTAAGTATGTCAAATTCTTTTTCATAATTTTACCAAATTCTTGCAAAGTTCATGTTATTTTTATGCACGCATGTGCAAATTTATACCACTCCATTTATATTTTTATATCATTTTAGCCTAAAAATATATAACATGTAAACCCTTGGAGATTTTGCTTGGTTGATGATGTTTAGGAACCATGACACCCTAAGAAGGTGTATGGTAGATTAAGGGATGTTTGGTTGTTGTTTGGATGGATTTGGACAAGTTACAAACTAGGAAAACCCATTTTTAACACTATATATAAGCTACTGTCCCTATTTTCAAAATATGGTAAACTCAGTAGGTATTGACTAATTTTGGACCAAATATTTAGAAAATACTTTCAAAAACGAAGCTATGGGCGAAAGAACGGGTAAAAACGAGGTTTATAACGAAAAAGATACGATAAAAACAAGATTTATACTTCTAGTAGACATTTTCAGAAAATGTGTTGCTGATGCACGAATTTATTCTATAAAAACAGGACACTAAACCTTATTAAAATACACCGACTTGTTAAAAATGTGTTAGTACATGTTAAGAGGAAACCGGGGATATAAAATTCTTAAGAAATGGACTTATAACGAAGGAGATACGAATTTTTTAATATGAATACTTCACATAAAATTCTGACAGCACTTAAATATTTTCAACTAAAACCAGAATATTCACAAACGCCCACGTTTGGAGCCAATTTCCCGTCAATAGACTGATTTCTGGAGTCGGGATACCGAGGAACAAAAGTTAGACCACCTGGCCTAGTTTTCAAATCAATTAGTCGTTTGTTATTTGGAATTAAAACAAGTAAACTACGACCATCCAAACTTTCACGAAAACTGCCCAGAAATGGCAGTTTTGGCCTAAACACCTCAATTCACAACCATTTTTTCTTTTAATCTATGCACTTTGGAAAAAACATCAGTGTTGAACATTTTTAGACAATGCAACAAGCTTTCCAAAACTACTAAGCTTGTTCCCTAACTCTCACTACACACTGTTTTACGGCTAACTTTCCGAGGCCACTTGGCCATTTTCAGAAATTTTTCAAAATGTTGATACGGCAAAAAGTTGAATTTTTACAATTTTTCACTAAACGACTATCATAGGATGTCATTACACTATATTTTCGCGTAAATTACGTTATAACTTGACACTATAACATAAAACATGAATTTCGACGATGATCGTCATTTCAAAATAATACGAGTGGTATAGTTTACATGTGCACGTGCATTCATGAATTCATTTCATAATCTAAGTTAGATTATATTCATTCATATTAGGTTGCGGCTAGGAGTTGCGCCTTGTTATTTCAGTTCACTTCATAGTACATTGTACCATCACTACAGGTGAGTTTTCATAGCCCCGTTTTCAATTAATTATTTGATTTCTAAATTCTCGGGGGAGAATACATTGCACCATTTTTCATACGGGCCAAAGTATCAAATTATGTACATTGCTTAAGTTACCGCATTGCCATATTTAAGTCCCCTTTAGTACATCATGAACCGTTAATTTGTGAGCAAGCGAAGGTGAGTGGATAGATCTATTGAGGGTGACGCATCCATCCGCGTTGGTTTGATCACCAACAGTCAAACGGATGCATTTCACTTCATACATTCAGAGTGTTCGGCAAAGCACTCCTTTTGGGGCATTAGTACAGTCTAGCTTCGGGGTCATGAGCTTAAGTGCTAATGTACCATTTTATCATTTTTGTGACATTTTGTCATGCATTTCTATACTTGTGGTTACCGTAAAAACATTTCATTTACATTAAACCTATGATTCTCACCAACATTATTGTTGACGTTTTTAGCAATGTATTTTCAGGAAATAAAGGAGATCACTTCATGGCATGCATATGGACATTACATAGAGTCGCGGAGTCGACGCGTCTCTCTTAATATTTCTGCACTTATGAAACGTTTGATCTTGTATGAACTTGTTTTACCTAAACTAGCAACACCTTTTGGGACCTTGTTTTGTAAACTCTGAATCTTTTAAATGATCAAACGATGTATTTTATAAACGACACTTTAGGTCGTTCAATGTAACCGTAACTGTGATGCTATGGCAGTCACCCTCGGGTATTCCATTCCGCTGCCAAACAGGTATTTTGGGGGTGTGATAGATTGGTATCAGAGATTAGGATTATAGCGAACTAGGTTGTATCTTGGACCCTAGACTATAACCGCATCATCATAGCATCTTATCATTTCATCATAAGTGCATATTCACTTTACATAAATTACATTACACGGGTCATTTACCTTCATTTTACATTTTATATGCAAGGGGTTGTGAAAACATAGGTTACAAGTCTTGTATGGGCGGGACTTGGAACTGGATGTTTTGACATCACCTTTGTTGCGTAAACATTTTCTCAAGAGTTTTGTACATATTACGAGTGTAACTGAGCTAAGCATTTCAAAATTCATTGAACCTCGGTGGAATGTAGATTGATCACCTATATTCGACCAGGGACAGTGGGACATAGCCTGATCACCTATGTCCGACTTAGAGGTGAATTTTGTGATACTGAGACTAGTTATGTTGGAATCATGTTCGGGTTGATTCCTACCAAATTTTGATAAACTCTAGATTTTGTATGAGTACATAAGCATTGCATCACATTAACATTCACATTTATGCACAATACACTTACATCACAGTACTCTCTTTCATCACAGTTTCATTATGTCATAGTTGTCACTGAGTCATGTCTTCATTCACCCACCCTATCAATACTTCTTCAGACTCAAACACGGGGACGTCTTTTCATCCACCAATGAACCTATACCATTATTCTTACCATCTATACCCTGACCTTCTCGGAGTACTCACCATCATTTTCCATTTTTCCATTACCACATATAAGGAATTAGATGACACTTTATAGATTTCTACATTACTCGTTACTCACTAAATTGATAAGTTGGAGTATTATCAATGACCTTTCTAGGAAAGACTTTCCATACCATCTATGAGGAGGATTCCTCGACACAGTAAGACCATTTAAATTCAAGATATCACGAAACAATCCAAACCACTATCCATGACCTAGTCGTCAAAATTCTATCGACTAGAAGGTACTAGCTTGACCGACTTACAAGATCCGTTGCGATACAAATGCACACTAAGCAATACAATAGAGATAATCCAGCCTGCTAACCAAGACTATAGGACATCTAAATAAACATGACCTCACCAATAGGCATTATCCAACATCAGCAACTAAATGTTATACATCTACGCATTCATGTAGACATACCTATCCGACTATTTCATTTTTTTTAAATACTTGCACTTTTAAATGATTTCTCCAAACTACAGTTATACAAATCATATACCTTGAAAGGAATATTTTTATGAGGCACTTATTTTTGATAAGCAAGTTTCTTTTGGTCAATCTTTAACAAAACTATTGAACGTGCAGAAATTTATAAACATCAATTTTTGGTAAACAATCCTATTCATATCATGTTTGAAAATAGTCCTATCTTGCATAACTACTAAATTTTGAATCATCGAGAAAAATATTACTTAGAAAGCCATTTGTTTAAATTTGTAAATTCATTTATTCGGGGAAACATTACGAACAAAACACACAATCTTGAAACAAACCTTGAAAAATAATAATAATAATTATAATAATCACATTTTCAAGATTTATTAATAACAATCTTCATTCAAAAGCTTTGTAAACAAATAAAATCTTTCATAAACATCCCTTTTGACAAACCCTCTCTAGATACTTACACCACTTGTCACTCACTCAGCCATTAAGTTGGATTTTACCATTGACCTCTCTAGGAGAGACTCTCCATCTACGAGGAGTATTCTATGACATAAGAAAACGATGAAATGATAGACGATACTCCTCAAACTCCTAGCAATTCCTTTAAGATATTCTCTTTCCAATCAGATACACACGCTCTACCATCCTAGACCAACGAACCTTGAAGAGAACTATCTAAGCACTATAGGATATACTCAACGCCGTATAACCAACTTTGGATTGTTTAGGATAATCTTTTGATATTGGCGGATTTTACCTTCAACAATAGCCATCACAGGAATATAAAGATTGCACCATTTAAGACATCCTATGGTCGAAGTACCAATTACCCATTTACAGATCGAAATCGGAAAGTTAAATTCACTGGTTTGGAACTAAATTGTGAAACAACAAAGGAAATTTTACAAGTCAAGAATCAGTTACAAGCGATAAGAAAACGATAAAAAAGTTAGGTTGGTGCATGACGCATATCATTCGGATTAGGTATCCCTGGGCAGCAAACCATCTAAGATTCGAGTAGGAGAATGAACTATGTTGAAAGCCTTGCCTTGGAAAGGCATGATACAATTTTGGTAACACGAGAGATTGAACTCTAGGTATATTGGACCATTTAAGATTTTTTTAGAATCCGCCGGCTGGCATACAAACTTGAGTTTCCGTCAGAATTCAGCAACATATATAACCCATCTCACATTTCAAACCTCAAGAACTGCCTTCCAAATGAATCACCCGTAACATATTTCATTCCATTCCATTAGAAATTCAACTCGACAAAAAGCTTAACTTGGTGGAGAAACCAGCAAAAATCATGGACCGCAAGGTCAAACAGTTGAAGCAAAGTCGAAATCGTATCGTGAAAGTTCGCTGGAATTCTCGAAGAGGTCACTTGAGAGTGAGAACTTCAGATGCGACTCGAATATCCTCACCTATTCACCAATGACATTCTAAAGACCAACATAAACTGAACTTCGGGACGAAGTTCCTTTTAGGATGGAAGACTGTGACAACTCATAAATTCAGGTCATTTTCCCAACTTTTTAAATTCACTTTCACAAGTTACTATTCATCATTTACTATTCACCGATCACTATTCATCATTTTCGGAGTCAGTTTGAGACTTTGAGAAGTGTTCAAAAACTTTTACTATTCACGTGACACTATTCATTCCCGGAAGGAAAACACTATTCATGATCATCATTCATCTTTTTGTAAACCTAGTTTACGAGTATTCATTTCGCGTAACCGTAAGGGTTAAGCCGCGTAATCATGAGACATCATTCATAGTATATTTCATAGACTAGAGTTAGTCTACATATCATCACTACATCATTTGCATACTATCTCACTCATAGGTTATATATTTCAATTTACGTATATTTAATTTTTAAATAAACGTTAGCACGCAATCAATAATTATGATCAACACATCCGACACATCTCACAATGGTCTTAAAACATTTTTACACTCATTATAATGTTACAAAAATTATAAGATTAGTTTACTCGATATTTTGGAAATTTATTTAGTTTATATCGTTAACGTTATTTAATTACGACGATTTTCGTTATATTGAAACAACGGTTATTCAAACACCCAATACTTATACAAATTATATTTTTATAATTTTTGTGACTTTATTATATCACATTTAGTCTTGTAAAAATTTATTTCTAGCTAACCCGGTACCCAAAAATACTAAAACTACTAACAATATACTACAAATATCACATAATACAACATTTTTATACAAAAATAAATCATACTAACCCACCCCTCCCCCCATTTCAGCCTATTATCACCTATATCCCACTCAAACCCAATGTCATTGGACCTAAAAATCCCACATTCTAATATATAAGCCATATTCCCACCAAACTTCATTTTACATGCAAAATTTTTAGATCAAAAATTATTTCTCTCTTCCCCTCTCTATGTTGTGATCAGCCAAGAAAGAAAACAAAGAAGAATCATTAAATTTTACAAGATCAAGTGTTATTCAAGTATTATTAGTACCTCCTTTTAGAGTTTTGAAATAAAAACTCAAGAAGTAATTAGGTTTTATCAATAAAAATCATCTAATCCTTCAAGTAAGTATGTCAAATTCTTTTTCATAATTTTACCAAATTCTTGCAAAGTTCATGTTATTTTTATACACGCATGTGCAAATCTATACCACTCCATTTATATTTTTATATCATTTTAGCCTAAAAATATATAACATGTAAACCCTTGGAGATTTTGCTTGGTTGATGATGTTTAGGAACCCATGACACCATAAGAAGGTGTATGGTAGATTAAGGGATGTTTGGTTGTTGTTTGGATGGATTTGCACAAGTTACAAACTAGGAAAACCCATTTTTAACACTATATATAAGCTACTGTCCCTATTTGCGAAATGTGGTAAACTCAGTAGGTATTGACTAATCTTGGACCAAATATTTAGAAAATACTTTCAGAAACGAAGCTATGGGCGAAAGAACGGGTAAAAACGGGTTTATAACGAAAAAGATACGATAAAAACAAGATTTATACTTCTAGTAGACATTTTCTGAAAATGTGTTGCTGATGCACGAATTTATTCTATAAAAACAGGACACTAAACCTTATTAAAATACACCGACTTGTTAAAAATGTGTTAGTACATGTTAAGAGGAAACCGGGGATATAAAATTCTTAAGAAACGGGCTTATAACGAAGGAGATACGAATTTTTTAATATGAATACTTCACATAAAATTCTGACAGCACTTGCACTTAAAAGAATATTTTCAACTAAAACCAGAATCTTCACAAACGCCCATGTTTGGAGCTAATTTCCCGTCAATAGACTCATTTCTGGAGTCGGGACACCAAGGAACAAAAGTTAGACCACCTGGCCTAGTTTTCAAATTAATTAGCCGTTTGTCATTTGGACTTAAAACAAGTAAACTACGACCATCCAAACTTTCACGAAAACTGCCCAGAAATGGCAGTTTTGGCCTAAACACCTCAATTCACAACCATTTTTTTCTTTTAGTCTATGCACTTTGGCAGAAACATCAGTGTTGAACATTTTTAGACAATGCAACAAGCTTTCCAAAACTACTGAGCTTGTTCCCTAACTCTCAATATACACTGTTTACGGCTAACTTTCCGAGGCCACTTGGCCATTTTCAGAAAATTTTCAAATGTTAATACTTAAGGCAAAAAGTTGAATTTTTACAAGTTTTCACTAAACGAGTATCATAGGATGTCATTACACTATATTTCCGCGTAAATTATGTTATAACTTGACACGATAACATAAAACGTGAATTTCGACGATGATCGTCATTTCAAAATAATACGAGTGGTATAGTTTACATGTGGACGTGCATTCATGAATTCATTTCATAATCTAAGTTAGATTATATTCATTCATATTAGGTTGCGGCTAGGAGTTGCGCCTTGTTATTTCAGTTCACTTCATAGTATATTGTACCATCACTACATGTGAGTTTTCATAGCCCCGTTTTCAATTAATTATTTGATTTCTAAATTCTCGGGGGAGAATACCTTGCACCATTTTTCATACGGGCCAAAGTATCAAATTATGTACATTGCTTAAGTTACCGCATTGCCATATTTAAGTCCCCTTTAGTACATCATGAACCATTAATTTGTAAGCAAGCGAAGGTGAGTGGATAGATCTATTAAGGGTGACGCCTCCATCCGCGTTGGTTTGATCACCAACAGTCAAACGGATGCATTTCACTTCATACATTCAGAGTGTTCGGCAAAGCACTCCTTTTGGGGCATTAGTACAGTCTAGCTTCGGGGTCATGAGCTTAAGTGCTAATGTACCATTTTATCATTTTTGTGACATTTTGTCATGCATTTCTATACTTGTGGTTACTGTAAAAACATTTCATTTACATTAAACCTATGATTCTCACCAACATTATTTTTGACGTTTTTAGCAATGTATTTTCAGGAAATAAAGGAGATCACTTCATGGCATGCATATGGACATTACATAGAGTCGCGGAGTCGACGCGTCTCTCTTAATATTTCTGCACTTATGAAACGTTTGATCTTGTATGAACTTGTTTTACCTAAACTAGCAACACCTTTTGGGACCTTGTTGTAAACTCTGAATCTTTTAAATGATCAAACGATGTATTTTATAAACGACACTTTAGGTCGTTCAATGTAACCGTAACTGTGATGCTATGGCAGTCACCCCCGGGTATTCCATTCCGCTGCCAAACAGGTATTTTGTGGGTGTGACACAGGTACACTTCCTGGTGGGGATTGCAAGCTTCTCAAGATCCCTTGAGAAGTAAAACCCTAGTGCGTGGTCGCAATCCCGCGCATCATGGTGTTAAAGTGAGTTTGTAAAAATGAATGAAACATCTTTATATATGAAATTGTTTGGTGTTTTGATGGCATTAGATAAGTCCATGTAGCCCTTGAATAGTCATCAACAAGTGTTAAGAAGTATTTGCAGTTGTGTAAAGTTGTGTGTTTGTAAGGGCCCCATACATCTACATGAACTAATTCAAACAAAGTTGTGGCATGAGATTCACTGACTTGAAAAGAAGATGCATGTTGTTTAGCTAAAGGACATATAGTACAAGAGTTAGGTGGTATTTTACAAACAGAAGGTAAAGAGATTTCCTTTATTTGCTGAAGAGTGTTGTAAGATGAGTGTCCAAGCCTTGCATGCCAGAGATGATGGTGACTGTTGTTGACTGAGAGTGTGAGTGATTGAGGGGTAGGTTTCTCTTGCTTGATGATGTACAGACCATTACAGAGGTTGCCATGTGCAATCCTCTTGTGTTGGTCTTGAAAATAGCATGAAAATGGTGTAAACAGGACAGATAGTGGTAAATGTGCACCAAGCTTACTAACTGAGAGTAGGTTATATGAGAAGGATGGAATGTATAAAACATCATGTAAGGTAATGTTAGCATTGATATAAAACTGATCATATATGTCTGACCTGTGTTTGTTGTCCATTTTGAAGGGTGACATAGATAGGTTGTTTGCAAAGTCTAATGTTATGCATTGAGGTTAAGGTTATGCAAATGTGGTATGTGGCACCACTATCAACTACCCGTAGATGTATTTGATTAAGCATGATAGAGCCAATTAGTCTATAAGAACTGCAAGTAATATGGGTGATTTTGAGTCTAGGTGTACTTGTTGTGCCCAGACCAGCTGACTCCTTTGAATTTTGCTGCATTAACATCATCATTTGGTTGAGTTGGTTCTGTAATTGATCCATTCTGGCACTCATGGCCATCTCAGCTCCACTTGTTGATGTGTTTGCACTGGATTGAAACTCTTGAGTTGTTGTTGCAGAAGGTGTTGTATCAGCTGAATTAACATTTCTGGGCATATAATTTCTCTGATTTGGTGGTTTGTACCTCCCATGTAATGGATGTCCAATGGGGTACCCAACAACTTTGTAACATTCCTCCCCTGTGTGCCCTTCTTTACCACAACTCCCACACAAAACACCTTTCTTGAAAGTACTTCTCCTAACAGATGACTCACTCTGACCATTGTTTTGATTATAGTTCCTATTTGGCCTAGCATTGTTTTGACCATAGTTTCTTTGATTTGCATGGGCTGATAAAGCAGCTATTGGTAGTGATTGTGACACATATCCTTCTCTCTGTCTTTCTTCCTGTCTAATCATGTTGTAAGCTTTTGCCACAGTTGGCATTGGCTGCATCAAGAGGATCTGACCCCTAACAGTTGCATAGCATTCATCAAGCCCCATAAGAAACTGAATAAGCCTTTTTCTTTGATCCCTCTCACCATTCATTCTACCATTCTCACAAGAACAAGCACAAACACATATGCATGGTGCCTCCAATGCATCATATTCATCCCACAATCCTTTCAACTTATGATAATAAGACTCAATTAAACAGTTACTTTGCTTCAATTGCACTAAATCATGAGTAATTTGATAAATTCTATGACCATCAAGTTGAGCATAGTGTTCTTGCAACTCATTCCATAAGCCTGAAACAATGTTAACAAAGTTTAAAGAATTGCTTATCTGTTCTTTCAGTGTATTCAAGATCCATGAAATGATCATGTCATTTGTTCTTTCCCAAAGTGCTCTCAATCTTGAGTCAACTTCTGGTCCATCATACTCTCCTGTTACAATCTTCAACTTGTTTTTAGCATTTAGTGCAATCATCATGGATCTCTTCCACTGGCCATAGTTGTCTGATCCAGTTGGTTTCTTTGAGATAAGAATCAGACCTGGATGGTCATTTTGATGCAGGTAAAGTGGGTGATTTGGTGAATTTGGATCATCTTCTCCATTGCTTGGTTGTTGATCTTGATTATTGTTAGTGTTTTGTGAATTTGAAGCCATATTGTGTGATTTTGGATGAATTTGTGATGTTTATTGATGATTTTGAGTGATTCAGTGGTGGTTTAATGGTGGTTTAGGGAGGATTGATGATCGGAATTTTATTGTTATGGTGGAGTTTGTTGGAAAACTGTCATGGTTTGTTACAGTTTGTTAGAGCAATGGTGGTGCTCTGATACCATATCAGAATTAGAGAGAAAACATAATGTGTGTTTTATTGAAGTGAAAACTTAATGGCCAAATGGCCTATTACATGGTTTATATACAGAGTACAATAAAGCGGGAAAGTTAGTTACCTGAGTAACTATACTTTGACCCTATGTTGACTAAGCTATTAAGCTAATATTACACTAATACAATCACGACTGAATCTACACATTACAAAGTAAAGTAAACTACATGCTGCTACAGTCCTTCAAACATCTTGTATGGTGTAAGTAACTTGTTGACATGATCTGGCACATTGAGTTCACTGAGTCAGCTCTGTATACTGAGTTGATCTTGATATGTCCATTAAATACAACCACACTTTCAGATTTCCTTGCATTGGGTATAGAGTTGCGCTTAACTCGGCTAACCAAAAAACAAAATAATATATAGAAAAATGATAGAAAGAAAGACTCAAGATTTAAAGGGACATACAAAGATTTAGAGAGTATGTACTATAACATCATCAATAGCCCGTTCAGGTCCATTTGCAACCAAATACTATATCACAACCAATTCCTGCAATAAAATGTCGCAGAACTCAGATAAGAGTATAAAAATTATACAGGAAGAGTTGCAGTTTTATTTGAGTTAAAGACTAATTTGACCTGCACCTTTAGGTAGGCTAACTACATCCACTATAGGTTATTTTTTGATCTACATACACAGCTCGCTACGATTGAGAATTTAATAGTAAAAAAGGTGGCATTTTTTTACCTATTTACTTAAAATGGGTCGATTTGGGGCATGTTTTATCTCTAGTGAGTCAACGTGAAAAATGAATTGAAACAAAAGCAGGCCAACTACACCCACTGTAGTTGATTTTTTGATCTGAAACACACTGCTTTTTATCTTATGAAAACATAATAGTAAAAAGGGGTGGCATTTTTTTACCGATTTACTTACAAATGGGTCGATTTGGGGTATGCTTTATCGCTAATTGGTCTACCCGGAAATTATATTGAAATGAAAGTGTCAAAAGGATCCCAACATGTAGTTTTAATAACTCTTGCCCAAACTTTCTGAAAGAACCTCCTACACAATTTGTCTTTTCCAGTTTGTGTAAAAATCATACAACCTTTGATAACTTCAATTTGTGTAAAAAACTAGAATTATACTATTAATTTTAGGTACTTGACCATTACATAAGCTAACTTATAGACAATGAACTACAAAAGTTATGTCTTAGCCAAACATATACATATATTTAATATGATCATGCCCCAAAAGTAGGTCCATAGTTATTTTTTACTAAAATTTAGCCATTTTATGAAATTTAAGGCTCTAACCGTTATAAAATTGAAGGAAAGGCAAGAACTATCTGTGATCCAAAACACACCTGACCAATTTGAACTGCACCGGAGCTTATGCATTGTGATTTTTGACTATTACCCGTTATCCAACCTGCACAAACATAATAACTAAACAATATATTAAACAAAGTATAAACCTACACATGCTTTTACAACTTGTGTGAAACTACATATAGAGAACTTGAAACATAAACTGCTGTACCAGATATGGTACTCCGAGTAACTATTTTGCTTAGAAATGGTTTAAAAGATATCATACCATGTTACTAAAAATTTCTTTCAAACATTTCATCAAGCACCTTGCCCTTTTTAAATGAGTTACAGACATTTGATATTCTATCTTCAAATTCCTGCACAAATACGTATCACAGAAAAAATGACATCAATCTTTAGATCAACTACATCAAACGACACTCATATTGATAATCAATGGAAAATTTAGAAGTACCAAATTAACACATCAAACACAACAAAGGAAAATAATTAAAACTTACATATGTTTAAATGCCGTGATTAAATCAAACCTGCATAATCAAAACAAATATGATGATAACATCAAGGATTAATTTTTTAATACAAAATGATCGATGATTATATAATAGAGTCGACTTCATTTATGTGGTGTGTGAATGAGTGATAATGATGGTAATAGATTTAAAGCAAATTTCTTACATATGAACACTTCCATGACAACTAACAATAAATTTTTGTTAGCCCGTAATGTATTGTAGATATGTAACGGGCTCAAGCCCGAGTCTAGAATATTCCTAGTATGGTTATAAATCTGTACAATGTAATCAATCGAGATCAATCAATCAAAATCATTATCATTACCATTCTTACATGGTATCAGAGCGTTCGATCCTCTAAAAACCCTAAACATAAAACAACGATCCACAGTGCCGCCTCCGGCCACCGGCTACACGTCGGAGGTTCGGAGGGCTCCCTTTTAAACCTTAACATATGTCACTTTTCTTCTCTACACCCCTCATAACACAGCTATGACCACCACCCCAGATACACCCGAACACCACCAACATCTCCACCATGACTAACCAAATCCCAATCCAACAAATCCAAAGTGCTGCCTTCTTTTTCTTCTTCTACCTTCGCCGGTTCATTGCCAAAGCAAGCTTTTAAACAAATATTTATTTTTCTCATTGTTATTTTGATAAAGCAAATCTGGTGGTTTTCTTTTAATATTGTCATCAAGTGAAATTGGACTGGTGATTATGGTTTACGTTCTGATGGAATAATTGTGCCTAGCTTTTGAAATAAAATGTTTTTGAGATGATGGAAGGAAGAGTCAAGTGAATTGATTATTATAATGAAAAAGTAATTGGCCCACTTATTCCCCTTCCTTTTTCTAGTGCAAGGGTGCTATACAGTGGTTGTTGTGGGCTGTCTTTACAAAAAAAAAATAAAATAAAATAAAATAATATATATATANTCTATAGTTATTTTTTACTAAAATTTAGCCTTTTTATGAAATTTAAAGCTCTAACCGTTATAAAATTGAAGGAAAGGCAAGAACAATCTGTGGTCCAAAACACACCTGACCAATTTGAACTGCACCGGAGCTTATGCATTGTGATTTTTGACTATTACCCGTTATCCAACCTGCACAAACATAATATCTAAACAATATATTAAACAAAGTATAAACCTACACATGCTTTTACAACTTGTGTGAAACTACATATAGAGAACTTGAAACATAAACTGTTGTACCAGATATGGTACTCCGAGTAACTATTTTGCTTAGAAAGGGTTTAAAAGATATCATACCATGTTACTAAAAATTTCTTTCAAACATTTCATCAAGCACCTTGCCCTTTTTAAATGAGTTACAGACATTTGATCTTCTATCTTCAAATTCCTGCACAAATACATATCACAGAAAAAATGACATCAATCTTTAGATCAACTACATCAAACGACACTCATATTGATATCAATGGAAAATTTAGAAGTACCAAATTAACACATCAAACACAACAAAGGAAAATAATTAAAACTTACATATGTTTAAATGTCGTCATTAAATCAGACCTGCATAATCAAAAAAAATATCATGATAACATCAAGGATTAATTTTTTAATACAAAATGATCAATGATTATATAAAAGAGTCGACTTCATTTGTGTGGTGTGTGAATGAGTGATAATGATGGTAATAGATTTAAAGCAAATTTCTTACATATGAACACTTCCATGACCACTACCAATCAATTTTTGTTAGCCCGTAATGTATTGTAGGGATGTAACGGGCTCAAGCCCGAGTCTAGAATATTCCTAGTATGGCTATAAATATGTACAATGTAATCAATCGAGATCAATCAATTAAAATCATTATCATTACCATTCTTACATGGTATCAGAGCGTTCGATCCTCTAAAAACCCTAAACACAAAACAACGATTCACAGTGCCGCCTCCGGCCACCGGCTACACGTCGGAGGTTCGGAGGGCTTCCTTTTAAACCTTAACATCTGTCACTTTTCTTCTCTACACCCCTCATAACACAGCTATGACCACCACCCCAGATACACCCAAACACCACCAACATCTCCACCGTGACTAACCAAATCCCAATCCAACAAATCCAAAGTGCTGCCTTCTTTTTCTTCTTTTACCTTCGCCGGTTCATTGCCAAAGCAAGCTTTTAAACAAATATTTATTTTTCTCATTGTTATTTTGATAAAGCAAATCTGGTGGTTTTCTTTTAATATTGTCATCAAGTGAAATTGGACTAGTGATTATGGTTTACGTTCTGATGGAATAATTGTGCCTAGCTTTTGAAATAAAATGTTTTGGAGATGATGGAAGGAAGAGTCAAGTGAATTGATTATTATAATGAAAAAGTAATTGGCCCACTTATTCCCCTTTCTTTTTCTAGTGCAAGGGTGCTATACAGTGGTTGTTGTGGGCTGTCTTTACAAAAAAAAATAAATAAATAAAATAAAAAAATGTTGGATCTTTATGTTTTTCTAGGGAAAAACAAGCCCCGTTTGTTCGGAAGGTTCTTTGGGGGTTGAAGTTTTAGAACCAACTTTCATTTTCTCATCTTTTCTTTCGATGTTAGTGCATAAGTTTTAGTTGTAAATTCTTTTGTTTTAGTGTAGGGGATACTTTGGGTTATCCCGTTTGTTTTAGTCGTAGGAGATACTTTGGATTATCCCGTTTGTCTTAGTTGTAGGGGATACTTTGGGTTATCACATTTGGTCAGGATACTTTGGTTAATCCTGTGTGGTATGGATACTTTGGTTTATCCGGTTTGTTCTCTGCTGCTGAAGATGTGCTTCCGCTTGCTGTCGAATATCTTCATCAACAATTATTTATTTGCTTTAATTTATTGTTTATTAGCTTTTAATTTCTAGTCCGAGCTTTCGCGATTTCGCCCCTCGGACTGCGGGGGAGTGTTAGCCCGTAATGTATTGTAGGGATGTAACGGGCTCAAGCCCGAGTCTAGAATATTCCTAGTATAGCTATAAATCTGTACAATGTAATCAATCGAGATCAATCAATCAAAATCATTATCATTACCATTCTTACAATTTTAACTGATGATCCGTTTCATTGAATAAGTAAATCAAAACATTTGACTTTTTTTTATTTGGTTTTGAACATTTTGTGAGATTCAGTTACAAAGAAATTTAATGAATTAATTCATTAACAAAAATAATACCATTGAATGTCACCAAGCGGTTTTAATGAACTGTGTTGAAGAAAGAATGGCAATGATGTGTTGTACCATAATAAATCAATGACCAATTAGAGGAGAGACACGTCAGATAATTAAATGTATTATGTGCTTCATAGGGTTGTAAATTATTTTCGTTTATTATATAGTATAAATATAGATGGGGAAATTCCACGGAATTTTCGATAATTATTGTGACGGCCACGTCCGCGCTCATAACTCTAATAATTTTGATGCATGAGTTCAAATGACTTAACCACAAACATTTTGCCGTACTACCTTACATTAGTGACGTACACGTTGGTCAACGAAAAACGATTGTTACAACTCATAACCAAATTTGTTACAACTAGGGTTAAAGTTTGGTTTTTGAAGGTTTTATTCTAACTTTCTTTATTATTGTTTTAGTTTATTATAACTACTAGGGGTAAGTTTTTTTTTTATGTATTCTTGTTTATTGTGATAAGATTGTTAATTCTTTGTAAAGTGTATTTAATCTTGAATATTAGCCATTAAACACCTACAAAAATGATATTAAACCAAGCAATAATTTATTTAGCTATACCCGTGACACCTTTTACCAATGGGTAGATAAACCCGTTAAATGGAACAAAAACAAAATATTGTTCCATGTGACTATCACTTAAACTAGCAACAAAAAATTGTCTTTTAGACCCTCAATGAAATTCAACAACACAAATATTATTGTGACTTTTGTATTTTGGACCACTATCAATTAATACAACTAGTCAAAGATTTGAGGTATTGAGGCTCTAACCAATGTTTTGAAACCCGGGTTTGGGATCGACCAGGCTGAGTCACCGGGTCAGCGGGTCACCGGGTCAGCGGGTCACCGGGTCAACCGGTTCGACCGTCAGGTCAACCCGGTTAGACCCGGTTTTATGCACATTTCCAAAAATCCATTTTTATAATAGCCTAATACTAATCCAAAATGAATGAACCTTAACATCAAAATGCAGTAAATAGCACAAGCTTTTAGTGTCATTTAAAACAAAAAAATATCCTTAAGGTTCAAGCACAGGGGTCCTAAACTCCTTAATCATGCTAAGCTCTTTGGATATCATAACAGAATTCAATCTAATAAGTCAAAACTAATCACAAATATTGGTGAATATACACCATAAGAAAGTCATATCAAACAAAAATAGCACCTTAATAATGGGAAAAATAAAAATAAAAAGTCAAAATTATATAAAAAAATAATAAATAATAAATAAATAAATAAATAAATAAAATAAAATTCCAAACCCGGCCGGGTTTCAAAACCCGGGTTGACCCGGGTCACTCAAAACCCAGCGGGTCTAACCGGTTGACCCGGTTTTAGAAACCCGGGTTTTTTGACCCGTTTTTTGACCGGGTACCGGTTGACCCGGCCGGGTCGACCCAGGTTTGAAAACATTGGCTCCAACAACTACAGTCCTAGAATGTCAACTTGAACTTCACTTGTACTAATGGGCAAACACAAAGCCCAATTGTAATGGACTCTTTGCAGAATAAACCAAATAAACCGAAAACCGAACCGAACCGAACCGAAATTAGGGGTGTTCATAGTTCGGGTAATAAACCGAACCGAACCGAAAAAAAACCGATCCGAACTTATAACCGAACCGAACTTGTCAAAACCGAACCGAACCAAATTAAAAATTCGGTTTTTGGTTTGGATATGGGTTTGGTTATCTGAACCGAAAACCGAATTTATATAAATATATATATATATATATANTCGTTTATTATATAGTATAAATATAGATGGGGAAATTCCACGGAATTTTCGATAATTATTGTGACGGCCACGTCCGCGCTCATAACTCTAATAATTTTGATGCATGAGTTCAAATGACTTAACCACAAACATTTTGCCGTACTACCTTACATTAGTGACGTACACGTTGGTCAACGAAAAACGATTGTTACAACTCATAACCAAATTTGTTACAACTAGGGTTAAAGTTTGGTTTTTGAAGGTTTTATTCTAACTTTCTTTATTATTGTTTTAGTTTATTATAACTACTAGGGGTAAGTTTTTTTTTTATGTATTCTTGTTTATTGTGATAAGATTGTTAATTCTTTGTAAAGTGTATTTAATCTTGAATATTAGCCATTAAACACTTACAAAAATGATATCAAACCAAGCAATAATTTATTTAGCTATACCCGTGACACCTTTTACCAATGGGTAGATAAACCCGTTAAATGGAACAAAAACAAAATATTGTTCCATGTGACTATCACTTAAACTAGCAACAAAAAATTGTCTTTTAGACCCTCAATGAAATTCAACAACACAAATATTATTGTGACTTTTGTATTTTGGACCACTATCAATTAATACAACTAGTCAAAGATTTGAGGTATTGAGGCTCCAACAACTACAATCCTAGAATGTCAACTTGAACTTCACTTGTACTAATGGGGCAACAGAAAGCCCAATTGTAATGGACTCTTTGCAGAATTTCACACCATAGATGAAAAAGAATGATTTTTCATCAAAATTAAGCTTAGCCTAACGAACAAGATATTGACCGTATATTCTTTCAAACTACAAGAATGTATTTACAATTTTGTCCCTGAACTTTTTATCTTTAAAGAATGTTTGAAAGCAACATAACAAACGTAAGCCACCATTTTGGGTAATCCAAACCGGGTTCAAATTAAAATAACGTAAGACATGAGCTAACCAATTTCTTGCATGACTACACTTTGCTTCCTTGAAGGGCTACTTTTGTAAATTTAGATCTGATAATATTTTTATATCCATATTGATCCTAAACAGATATAAATAAATAAATAAACAATCTTAAACTAAAAGTCATTAGAATCCTAAGGAAAAAAGTATTTTCATTTCTATAATCCTGAACAAAAATGCATTTTTAACCCTCAAGTTACCTTTTAAAATATTAATTAATTTTGGATAATAAATGCATGTTGCTAATAATATAAATACTCCGTATATCATTTCTGCATGAAAAAAACATTTCCATATTTACAATTTACAGACAGCAAAGAAAGTGAAGAATGTTTCCTATTGTTTCTTACCTGGATTTGCTTTACTTTTTCAAAAGGACTTCTCTAAAACTCTAACATTGTTTAACTTGAACTACAAGTAAATCAACTATCCACCATGCATTATATTCTTTATCTATATATATATGTATGTACCATATGCATCTGTACCAATTCATGCAATCTTAATCTCAATTCTCAATCTAGCTTGATCTATTCTCAATCTAGCTTGATCTATAACGAAACTCGTAAGGTATAGTATAAGATTTATTTGATGCAAGAAATGTCGAACGAAATTGTATTCTTTGATTTGGAAACAAATGTGCCACGCAAACCAGAACAAAAATTTTGGGTGTTAGAATTTGGAGCAATGGTGGTTTGTCCACGAAAGCTAGTCGAGCTTGAAAGTTATAGCACGTTGATTAGGCCAGGTGACTTGTCGGTGGTAGGAGTGAAGCCAGCACGAGACCATGGGATCTCACGAGGGACGGTTTTGGAAGCTCCTTCTTTTGAAGAAGTTGCAGATAAGATATTCAAGATTTTAAATGGTAGGATATGGGCTGGACATAATATCCAACGGTTTGATTGTGTTAGGATCAAAGCAGCGTTTGAGGAGATTGGCCGGCCTGCACCTGAGCCTGTGGCGTTGATTGATTCTTTATGGGTTTTGTCGGAAAAATTTGGGAAAAGAGCGGGAAATATGAAGATGGCTTCTTTGGCTTCGTATTTTGGACTCGGTGAACAAAAACATAGGTACATTGATTTCATTGCACGTTCAAATTTATATGTGGATAAAAGAGTAGTATCTCATTAAGGGGAATGTGTCTAAGTATTTTTTTATGAAAGTAATTAACCTAATCAAAATGATTGCTTTGTGTATATTCAGGAGTTTGGATGATGTTCGAATGAATCTTGAAGTTCTCAAACATTGTGCCACCGTTTTGTTTCTGGTAACAAACTAAATCACGTATAACTTAGCTAGCTGTATGTTTTTATATGTCGATTTTTCTTTATGTGTCAATTTATCGTGTTGTTTGATGTTTGTTATTTGTAATAATTCTTCCAGGAGTCGTCACTTCCTAGCATTCTTGAAGATCAATGGCAACATGATTCGCCTCCCAACATCACAACTAGAAGCAGAAGCAATGTAATGGTATGTTAAATATGTTGCTTAATTAATTCCATGTTATTTTTTAGTGTTATAGCATAATATTAATTGAATGTATGTGGTGATTTAAGGAATCGAGTGTATCTAGCACAATGATCAAACGATGGCCTCAAGAGGAATCAAGGGTATCGAGCACAACAAACAAACCATGGCCTCAAGAGGAATCAAGGAAATTTAGCACAACAAATAAACAATTGCCTCAAGAGGAATCAAGGGTATCGAGCTCTAGGAACAAACGGTGGCCACAGGAGGCAACACCGACGATGACCACAAGAAGTAGGAGCAAACCATATAGTGATGAAACTAGCCGCAAATATTCATCTACGGTGCTCAATCATCGTCGAGTCGTTCCCTATCCTACCGGAAGTCTTGGACAGGTATGACACTTTTCTAAAGTTGGATTAAACAAGATGTATCCTTAATTTTCTTCGTGTCTCTAACTTTTCTTTGCTCGTTGCTTGAAATAGATGACAGAAAAGGTGAAGAACATACTATGCAATGCACGAACCACGCCACTAAATAATCTTCTCAAGCATTCTCATACGCTCCTCAGATGAAACGAATTATAGCTTACTTAGTCGTTCACTCGTTCGAACTTTGAATTTGGATTTTCTTCGAACTTTAGCCATGGAATTTAAGATTGCAATATTATAGAACTTCAAACAACATGGAGCATGAAGTTGTAGCTCATGGCATCAGCAAATATTGTTTCTAGATTATTATTGAAATTCTTTGATTTTTTATTGTACATATAAACAATTTATTCTGTATAAACTAATTAAAGCATGCCAATTGCATGTAATTATTTAATTATATAATCGATTCATTTGTTACTTCAATACTTAAACAAAGTTATATATAAGGTCACGTTTGATATAATTTAAAGGGTGCTTTGTATCGGGTTTTGAAATTGGTTATTAGGTATTGTGTTTGCAAAACTTAGATCATGGAAATAAATAAATAAATAAAATATAATAAAAAAAATAAATTGTTATAGCCCCTCTTATAGGATGAAACTTGGTTTTCTAAAATGCATAACCTTTTTCCAACACAGTGCTAAACTCCCCTCAATAAACATGTTTACTTATTACAAGTATGATATAAAAAGTACTTTTATGATCAAACATAAAAAAATATACGAATCAAAACTAATATCGTAATTTTAAAAACTCATTTATGCTAATACAAATAATCGCATAAAAACGGTAATTTTATTTTACGATTTCTCTACGTTTTGCTGATGACAAATATAAAAACGTACTAAGTAAAAGTTCAATTAAACAAGTTTTACACTTAAATTTTCCTTTGACGAAAATCACTTAAGGTATATGGATCCCTAAAACTTGCATAATAAACTAATAAGAAGTTTATCATATATAATGCTTTAAACATTTGCATCATTACATACTTTTCTAAACTTTACTTACATCTTATTTTACTAATCACTTTCGTTTTAAAATACCGTTTTAATCCTTATTTGACTAACTAGTCAATTATCATTCCTCTTTGGAAAGTGTTATATGAAATCATGCATAAACTATAGGAACTAGCATTGTACCTACGAAATGCGGCGACGGGTACCTCCCGTACCAATATAATCAATATTTTGGTGAGGTTTTTTTTGATTTTTTTTTCCGATTACATATTAAGCAATAACAGATGACAATAATTTCAAGTTGAAATACTTTTAAACAATGACAAAGTATCTAATATAAAAATACTAGGGTGCTAGCGTTGTATTGCAACAATATAAAAGAGGTAGCTTGTAATATTATACATATAGGAAGTCAAAGTAGGGTGCTAGCATGGTGTTAGGACAATATAAAGGAGGTAGCCTCTTATTATACATATATATACGAAGTTAAAGTGGTTAATCGCGACTTGTAGTCGCAAGTAGCTAAAAGACCAAACATCAAATTTCATTACAAAATCGACACCTTCTAATCATTAAAGATGATTTTTCACATTTGTAGTTGCAAGTTGATTTTTGTAGTAGTAAATAGATTTTGAACAGTTGTATCTTTGCCATTAAAAATTTTGCACCAATTTTCATAATTTTTTTTTTTTTTTTTTTGGTAGGAAATTCCAAAGGGGCTCATGGTTGGTTTTGGAGCAAGATTTTAACATATTGTCATACGCCATACGTTTAGATTTAACAGCCTTATGTATAATCGCAATATACGAATTATTCAATTTATTTATTTATTTTTTGTGTATTTCATATTTAATAGACTATAAAAATGTTATATTAATTATTTTTTGGTTATTTCTTTCATTTTTTTTAGATTAAAAAAATGGTTGCATCAATTGAAGCTTTTTATCGTAATAAATAATAATTGATTCTTTTTCATAGAGCCATATTAATTTTCATAAATAAAAATCTATTTACTTTTACTTATAAAATATTGGCTACATATAAAAAGTAAAATTTGCATTAATGATCTCTTTCAAAATTTAATTAAGTTTGTATTTAAAAATTTTCATTTATAATAAAAGTCTTAAATTAGAAAGTATGTTGCTTAAAATCTTAAATCTTCCCTTTTAAAAAGGTTCCAAATACACTATTATGTAGTATAGATTTACTATTTTATTGATAATCGAAAGTTAACATTTAGAATGCATATTCTCCTTTGGAAATTATATCTAATGCCATCTTGCATTGAAAAAGAGATTAATCATTTTGGTAATAATCCAACCAAAGAGTAAAGCATAAAATTCGTTTTGTATGAAAAACACAATTAGCTCATTTATAATATTATGTGTTCAACAAATAAAGAAAGGATCTTGACCCTTATTCCTGAACTTTTTCTTGTTTTACAAGAAAGCAAATATTCCATATTAGACATGAGTGACCTCCTAAAAACGTATAAATTTTTTGTGATGATTTAGGCTAATTTCAGAGGGATGCCCCCTACAAACAGACGGCCCCCTTAGAGGGAGCGGTGGGTCGTTGGGTGTTGTTCCACTTTTTCGTTTGCCTATTTAAAACCTTTTTGTATTGCATTTTCATCACCTCTTGTAAACATCTTTTTAGCATTCTCTCATACATTCATATACACTCTTTGATCATTATCTTGTTTTTTTTTTTTTTTGCCTTGTAAAATAGGTAACATATTACCAAATGCTTTTATTAGATTTGAATTTACATAGAGGTGGAAGGCAAGCGAGCAACAAGCTGCGCCGCTAGCCCTTTTTGAATTGCAAAACCAATTCTCACTATCTTGTTTAATATCCATTTATGTTATCCATATTACTAACCCATTTTTCTAGCAAGAGGAGAACACATGAAGATTCCCAAGTCTTAGGTGTTATAGTTGTTAGTTTTTGTTTGCATCCTTGTATTATTATATACCGTTATCACACTTTAAAGTTCATAATTACCGCCATACACCAAAATAGTGAGTTAGGTTAGTATTTTAGGCATCGAAATACTTAGAGAGAAAGGTTGGTTCTAACTCGATTAGGACTCAATATTTTGCTTAGTATTGGCAAAAGTGTAAGCGACGTTGTACCGTTTTATCCGCCAAGTAAGGGAGCTTGTTGACATAGTGAAGTGATTTCTCGAGTCGAAAAACTCGGGAGTGAGTAGGGCGAGGAAGGAGCTTTATCACCAAACCACTATAAATTCTCTTGTTATGGCTTGATCTTTTCATTACTTACTTATTAGATTGCGTTTACTTTTACTTATTGTCTTTGCTTCAACTCACAAATAAGTTTCGAAACTAGGATCTTAAAAAGGTAAAATTATTCAACCTCTTTTAGTTTTTCACAATTACATAAATACCAAATCAATGATATTATCTAGTTGTTCTAGTAATTATTTAAGTGAATACGTATTGCACTTAAGAGACGAGTTCAGCTAACCTTTTAGATGTGCTTAATTCGATTGAGAAAGTTGATGAGCTTAGATCAAATGGGGGTCGTCAAATTCGGGTAAGAAAATTGTCCAAGATGTGGCTGGTTCGACATCTGGTAGTCCAAGTACTACATCTTTCGTTGCAAGGATTAATAAACAGGATAATCAGATGATTGATGAGAAGCTTGTGCTACTGGGTGATGATGGAAAGCCGCTAAAACCTTGTAAGCCAATGCTTCCTAGTTTTTATATTGTGGCTTCTAAAAAGGTTGATGATCCGATTAATGGGGATAGTGATAGTAAAGTGTTTGAGATGTACAATGAAACTGCCAGTTTTATGGTTTTTACGAGCTCTAACGTTAATAAAGCTTTTAAAAGTGGNTCGTTGCAAGGATTAATAAACAGGATAATCAGATGATTGATGAGAAGCTTGTGCTACTGGGTGATGATGGAAAGCCGCTAAAACCTTGTAAGCCAATGCTTCCTAGTTTTTATATTGTGGCTTCTAAAAAGGTTGATGATCCGATTAATGGGGATAGTGATAGTAAAGTGTTTGAGATGTACAATGAAACTGCCAGTTTTATGGTTTTTACGAGCTCTAACGTTAATAAAGCTTTTAAAAGTGGCTGTGAAGTGGAAAATAAAAGCTTGTATAAACAATAAAACTTATGATAAAGACCCGTACGATGATGATGATTGTGTTGATCCTGGCCGGTTTCACTGATGCTCAAATGCAGTTTGCTAATACATTTGATATTAGTCTTCGCCGTAAACTTATATAGCATTTGTAGTAGGTCTTATAAGTGTGACATGTCGTTCTTATGATAGTTTAAGTTTGAAGCACAGTTGACGCGTTTGTTTTCGCCTAGATTTGGGTTGAGATGCGGGATTCACTCACATTCATTGTACTTAATTGCTTTTTAAAGTAATAAATTTGCCAAAGACATTACCCTTTACCGAAAAACAAAATAGTATTTTCTTTTTTTTAAACATATAGATACGATTATACATTACACAATCTAATGTTTAGAGCATGTACATCAATAACCTGGGTTAAACTTTAACACAGTGCCACGTCAGCGTCATATCAGCTTTAACACTTTCACCTTAACTCACAAAAAAACACCCCCATTCATAACTCAACCTTAACTCAACATTTTAGGCCCCACTTTTATCATTTTTTCCAATTATTTAAACAAATTACATTTTTATTCAAACAAATAACTAAAAAAAAAAAACCCCCAATCTGTATAAACCCACAAGGACCAAACTGTAAATACACAAGACCTTAAGGACTAAAAAAATAAAAAATATATATATAACCCATCTTTTACCTCNATCACGCAGCGTGAGTTGCTTCACCCAACGTTAAGCTTTCACGTTAACGCAGAAGCATGCATCGGCTAACTCGCCTTTAACGCGAGTTAAAGGCCTCTTAACGCTGGAAAACGTTACCGTTGTGCGTACTCTTAGAAATGAATTTCAGTCATGCTAAGGTTTGTTCGTTGCTGTTGTACATTAAAGCACATGTTTTTTTAACAAGAAACGTACACATCGTGTTACGTCAGGGACGGAGCCAGGGGGTGCCGGCGGGTGCACGTGCACCCCATGGATTTTTACGATATAGTGTTAATTTTTGAAAAATTCGTCGATTTTTTGTAAATGTATCTTAAATGCACCCGGTGGATAAAAATGTGTCTTTAGTATTATTTAGTTGGTATACTTCCAAATAAAAAATAAATATAAAATTTTATAGAAGACTTAATATGATAAAAGCCCAAAAGTGAAACAAGTTTAATAGATTAAAACACAAAAGCCCAAAGATGAAATAGGTTTTATTAACTAAACAAGTTTATTGTCATCCTAACATTTACAGCATCCAAAAGTTAACCGACACCAGATTACCACAAAGTGAAAGATGAAACAGGTTCCTACTTCCTAATGTCGCAACTAACATATATATTTTATTTGGTTTACTATGTTTACTGTAATTGAGAAGTAGTGGTTAATATATATTTCATTTGTTTAATTGAGAAAAGTAACATATTTGTGTTATTGTGTACGCATATATATGATAATATAAGAAGTAGTGCTTAATTGAGAAATTCTAAAATATTTGTGTATGCCAAAATCGTTAAACCTTAATTTGTAATTTGTTAAACATTAATTTGTAGTTTGTTTATTGTAGGCTAAAATCGGGAGTTATCTAAAAAGAAAGCTTCCGCCCAATAACGATAATGATACTATTGGTGAAGAATCTACAAGAGAAAATACCACGACTGATTCTTCGCAAGGGCCTCAAACTACATCCACAACTGATATTCCTTCGGCTTCAGTACCGATTACAATTGCTTTAGACACGCTTCCCTCGGATCCCGCCGATAGACCTCGAATTTTTGATTATGATGCAAACCAAAGAGAAGAAATAAGGCGATTATATTGGGATAGAAAAGCTTGTCAACCAAGTGCTCATATATTTCCAACCAAAATTATAGCGGGCAAGGTAAGACGTTTTGTTGTAGCATGGTTTAAGGAATTTCCATGGTTGGAGTATAGTGTAAAGGTGAACAAAGCATTTTGCTTGTGTTGTTACTTATTTAGAGATAACATTGAGAAGCAAGGTGGGAATGGTGCATTTGTGGTTAATGGTTTTGATAGCTGGCATAAAAAGGATAGATTGTATCAACATGTTGGTAATGTTGATAGCTATCACAATAGAGCATTCCAAAAATGTGAAAATCTCCTTAAACAAGATCAATCCATTGCCGAGGCCTTTAATAAGAAAAGTGAAATCGAGAAGAAGAAATATCTAATTAGATTAAATGCTTCAATTGATTGTGTTAAATTATGTATGAAAACAGAGAATCCAATGCGTGGTCGTGATGAAAGCGTAAATTCATTAAATAGAGGGATGTATCTTGAAGCATTACACTTTCTTAGAGATCATAATGAAGAAATTCATTCGGTAACATTAGAAAATGCTCCAAAGAATTGTATCTTGACATCGCCTATGATTCAAAAAGATATAGTTGAATGTTTTGCGAAAGAGATAGTTAACTCTATTTGTTTAGATATTGGTGATGACGTGTTTTCGTTGTTAGTTGACGAGTCTAGCGACGTGGTTAAGAAGGAACAAATGGCAGTGGTTTTGAGGTATGTTGACAAATTTGGAGTTATAAAGGAGAGATTTCTCGGTATTATTCATGTAATGAATACATCTTCTTCTACTCTAAAAGCTGCCATCAATTCTTTATTTAATGAACACAACTTGAGTCTGCAACAGGTAAGAGTTCAAAAATCAAAATTAAGTATTAAATATCTTATATTTTTATCAAGTTATTATTTGTCTTACATGTAACATGTTAATTAAATCTTTGAAACAGTTGCGAGGACAAGGTTACGATGGAGCAAGCAATATGCGTGGTGAGTTTAATGGTTTAAAAGCTTTAATCCTAAAAGAAAATGATTCGGCATATTATGTACATTGTTTTGCTCATCAACTCCAGTTAGTAGTTGTGGCTGTTGCAAAAAACCACAAGAGTGTTAGAGACTTCTTTGATGTTCTATCCACGATGACAAATGTTGTTTGTGGCTCTTGTAAACGAAAAGATCTTTTGCGAGAAAGTCACAAAGAAAGATTAATAAAAGAAATAGAGAAAGGTGAAATTGAAACAGGGAGAGGGAAAAACCAAGAAGTTACCATTGCACGAGCTGGAGATACAAGATGGGGTTCTCATCATAGAACTATCACTAGTTTGATACAAATGTTTCCGGAGGTTCTTAAGGTACTTCACTATGTTGAGGAAGAGGGTGATACTATCTCTAACCGTGGAACAGCTTCTGGTCTTATAAAGTATTTCAAAACACTTGAGTTTGTGTTTTTATTGTATTTGTTGTTGCATATCTTGGGGATCACTAATACATTGTCACGACATCTTCAGAGGAGCGATCAAACGATCTTAGAGGCCGTTTCATTGGTAAAAGGAACCAAAAGAGCATTGCAAGAGTATAGGGAAACAGGTTTTGCTTCACTTTTGAAGAATGTAACTTCATTTTGTGGTAAACATGATATTGAGATGGTAAATATGGCTGACTTTCATTCAAGAGGCCGAAAGGATAGAATTACAAATCAACATCATTTCGAGGTTGATATATTCAACACTATTATGGATATGCAAATTCAAGAGTTTGGAGATCGTTTTAATGAGGGAAGCACCGATTTACTTGATTGTATGGCGGCGTTGAGTCCACATGATTCATTTTCAGAATTTAGTGTATCAAAGTTAGTGAAACTTAGTGAGATGTATCCGCGTGATTTTACTTATAAGGAAAAGTTAAGTCTTCCTACGGAACTTGGAGTCTATTATCAAATCATGCATAATGATAAAGATTTCGCTAGCTTGGATAGTATTGCCAAACTTGCTGAGAAGATGGTGGAGAAGAAAAAACATATATCTCATCCTTTGGTTTATCGGTTGTTGAAGCTGGCTTTAGTCTTGCCTGTTGCTACCGCTACGGTTGAAAGATGTTTTTCTAAAATGAAGCTCATTAAAACTAATTTGCGTAATCGGATGGGTGATGATTATTTTAATGGCGCTTTAACTTGTGCTATAGAGAAAGAAGAACTTATTAATGTTACAAATGAGGGTGTACGTAAACGTTTTTTTGCTATGGGAGATCGTAGAATCAATTAGAAGGTAATATGTTCATTTATTTATCGTTTTAATGAAATCTTCGTTTTAATCCACTTTTTAACTTTATTATATTACGGTTCAAAAAAATTTGTGCACCCGGTCATATTTGTTTTTGGCTCCGTCCCTGTGTTACGTACAGGTGGTATTAGTATTTATTCATTTCATTTTCAATCGAATATTATTAGGTGCATGAGGTCCACGCAATCGCATGTCTCATGTTGAGGATCAAAACATTTTTTATTTTTTTTATTTTATTTTTAAAATGACAAGTTTATCTATTTTCATAATATTTACACTAAAAGTCTATCTTAAATGTTTTAAGATAGACTTAAATCAACAACTATTTGGTTGGAAAGTTTATCGATTCTCACACATAAGACACCATTGAAACACAAGTCTTTTGATTTTTAGATCAGAACATTATGGCTGTGTTTGGAAGGGGCTTATGAGGGCTTAAACTTTTAAAATAAGCCGACTTATAAAATAAGTCGTGTTTGTCACACAAGCTTATATAAGATATAAGCATCCATAAGCCCAAGCCCATTGAAAAGGCTTATGAGGGTTTATAGCTAATTAAATTACTTAAATACCCTTCAAAATATAATGGATTATCACGCAAAAGCTCGAAATGTATTTGAATTTAATTTGAAATATTTTTATGCGATTTTATATTAATAAGCTTCAGTTCTAACTAATTCATCAAACAGCTTTATAAAAATATAAGTTACAGCTTTCTGCTTATAATATAAGCCCCAAGCCAAGCCCATTATGCCAAACATACCTATTACTAGGCATTATTAATATTTTGCGCTTATTGTCTCATGAG